>SJYV01027328.1:513131-583078 GCA_006410875.1 Neotragus pygmaeus
CGCCACCCACTGGGGCAGGAACACAGCCTCTCACAGTCCAGACTCAGCTGGAGCCACACCCTGACTCCACCCCTGTAGTCCCCACCATTTGCTCCTTGGAAAGCGGCATGGGGCTTGGATTCCAGGCAGATCTGGGCAGATGGGAATCCACCGTGGATGCCAGCTTAGATTTCCTCTCTTCAAAGGGCACACACTGTGGGCACACATCATCTCTTTGGAAGTTTAGATCAAAGAAATAAAGAGTCAAAGATAAAAGTCATTCACTCGTGCCTCTGATGAGAGTCAGCAGGTCCCACTGTCACAGCTTTTTCTTTGCATCTCAGCCATGTCCCTCCCTGCCTCTGGAACCCTTCCTTGTACTGAGTTCATGGGGCCCCTCTCTGGGTAAGGTGGTGGCTGAGAGCAGAGGCAGCAAACAAGACACACAGGCCCTGCCCTAGAAAGACTCCAGACTAATCGGAAAGGAAGACATGAGCCACGAGCCATGTTTTATGGGTAAAACATAATGTGTTACAAACGGGGTGTACAGGTGGCTGGGAGGACAGCCCTCAGAGATTTACCCTTCCCTAGGCGTCAGGGTTGCCAGCCTCAGGGAGATGACTCAGTGAAATCTGGGAGACCTGCAGCATAAGCTCCATGAGGACTATTCCCAGAGGATACCTGACCTAGGAAATGCTCCCTAAATATCTGTTGAAGAGATAACAGAGGAGTTAACAAAAGGGGGTAGTTCTATGGAGGAGATTCCAAGCCAAGGGAATTTGTCATCTGATGGCCATGTGCTCAGCCCAGCAAAAGAGGTCCTAACAGCTGGGCTGGAGAAAGCAGAGAGGGACCCAAGGAGCCGAAGCTGGACTGGGAGGCAGAGGCCAGCTGGTGGTGGCCTTCCACCTTTGTTAAGGATTTTGGGCTTATTCTGGGGTCACATGGAGCCAATACGAGTGTGGAGGTGCCACGATGCCTGGCCAGGTGCTGCCCATGTTGAAGTGGTCCTTCTCTAACTTTTGTGGGCCATAGAACCACATGGGCATCTTGTTAAAACGCAGAGTATGCAATAGCCTGAGTCTGGGATTCTGTGCCAGCTCCAAGGGCCGGTGCTGCCAGTTCAGGCATTTCATTCTGAGAAGCAAAGGCACAAGATACTGCAGATATTGTCAGCTTCAGGACCATGTAATAGTGGCCGATGCCCCTTCATGACAGTGGATGTGTGAAGCTCTGCGGTTTATTTTGGTACAAAGGATAACGACTTCTCAGAGCGGCATGTATCTTAACTCTGAGGCACTAATCTCAATAACTCATGTTTCTAGGAGGAAAGGGAGCCTGTCACTGGGGACATCACCTGCAGATGGTAACCAAGTTTAATAGCAGCAGCAGTGGGTCCAAACCCCAAGTTTCCCTGAGGATCAGCTAAAAATTCTTTCTCTTTTACTAAACTCTTTCTTTTCCACAGGGCCTTTCACCTACTATGTCCCACCAGGATAAGGGTGGAGGCCAGCTGTGCCTAGAACAGGCCATCAGCTCATCCGGAGATGATTCTGGCCACTGCCCAGTCCTGAGGGATTAACTGAAGTGCTCTGTGGCCTGGGAATGTGGCTGGCCCACAGAGTTTCCCAAGCCTGGATTAGCCACAGCCTGAGATGAGTGCAATACTCTCATGGTCCTTCTCTTTTCTGGATGTTTAATGAGGTCGGCAGCCTGCCCATCAGGTGATGCCTTGGAGCCCAGAGTGAATGACCAATGATGCTCCAGCCACCAGGGTGCTCAGGAGCTCAGCTGTGTCTGACTCTTGGTGACCCCATGGACTATAGCCCACCAGACTCCTCTCTCCATGGGATTTTCTAGGCAAGAATAGAGGAATGGGTTACCATTTCCTTCAACTACCAGGGTGGGTCCTGGGAAGACCTATGATGGTGGTGGGGGTGGGGGGGGTGTTAAAGAATATTCCTCCAGCTGAAAATATCCCTTACTTGCTTGTCCCTGTTGACTCCAGTTCCACCACCAGTGATTCATTCTTTGGGTTAAGTGCTGCATTACTGTCCATCCCTTATTTAAAAACTTAAAGTGGTTGCCAGGGAAATAGGTTGAGAGGGAAATAGGTGGCAGTTCAATGGATATGGAGTTTCCTATTGCAAAATGAAAAGGTTGTGAAGTTTTTCACCCCTACCTCCAGTACCACCATCATAAGTCTTCATTTTTTCATGGTTGCACAATAATGCAAATATACTTAACACAACTGAACTATATACTTAAAATGGTTAAGATGGTAAATTTAAGCTTTGTATTGCTTTTCCACTATTTAAAATGAGGCTCCTTTGGGATGGACATGTACACTCTGCTGTGTTTTAAATGGGTTATTTACTGTATAGCACAATTCAATGTTATGTGGCAGCCTGGATGGGAGGGGAGTTTGGGGGAGAATGTGAATGTGAAAGTCGCTCAGTCGTGTCCGACTCTTTGTGATCCCATGGATTATGCAGTTCATGGAATTCTCCAGGCCAGAATACTGGAGTGGGTAGCCTTTCCCTTCTCCAGGGGGTCTTCCCAACCANTAAACAATTTGAAACTAGGTCAGGGATCCAAATTGGGCTGCTGAATCTAGGAAGCTAAAGCATAAAACCAGTTGTGTTGGTGTCTGGGTTTTTGAAGAGGCTGGCGGGAAGAAAATCCCAGGTCCGTGTGAGACAGCTATAGCAGCTTTTCATGAAGTTTGAGATGCTCAGAGTGTCATGGTTCCTGTAATACAAAGGTGAATAGGGGATGATCCCTAATCTAGTAGGAACTCAGAGTAATGTGGGAAAATAGATATGCAACAAAAACTTACACTTCACTGTAAGAAGTGAAATAGTGAAACATGTCTATAGCATTAAGGGATCCAGACATGGAAGCTGATGCCTGTGCTTAGGAGAAATTGTGATGACCTTGAGAGGCTGCTTGTTAATTTTAAAATTATATCTCAGATTTGGCATTTAACTCCATAGATGTCCTCAGGACAAATCACTTTCTTTAATACATAGGCAAAAGTTGGTTTGTTCCACTGAATCTATGTCACAGGTTTTTTTCCACGGCTCATAGGGACTGTTCCCTGGTAGAAATTTTTTCAGTAGCTTTGTATTCAAGTTATAAATATGAGTGCATTTTTAAGGGTAGTTTTTATGCATAAAAATGGTTATTCAGAGTTTAGTATATAAAATTAATATTCAGTATATTAAAATTAAATATATTATACATTTATGTGATAAATATTTGGTTCTTAAGTTCAGCTTATAAATATTATCCTAATTAAAAGTCTAGCAAATTTTGACATTACTTTTATGGAAATTTAAAAACATTTGAAAAATAAANTCAGTATATTAAAATTAAATATATTATACATTTATGTGATAAATATTTGGTTCTTAAGTTCAGCTTATAAATATTATCCTAATTAAAAGTCTAGCAAATTTTGACATTACTTTTATGGAAATTTAAAAACATTTGAAAAATAAATACCCTCAAGCCTTTAAAAGGCATTTATACATTTAACACATGTGATTTTCCTATTAAATGCTGTATCAAACACTTGTGTGATTTAATAAAGAAAAATTTTCCCAGATTCTTAACTGTTCTAAGTCTAATGGAATATAAATGTGGATAACTTAAACATTCTTATATTATATATAAAGTTAGATTTCAACTAGTCTAAATGGCTCATATAATTATACATTTTAAATTTATGGGGTTGACTTTTTACTCCAGTAGGTCAAATTTTCTTTCACATTATCAGCACTTAAAGTAACCAAGTATGTTCAGACTTTTAAATGTAGAAATATTAATTATAGCAACCGACATTGCTAGAACACCATTTTCTAGACTTACAGACCTTATGGCAATTTCACTAGTTTACATATATTTGTGTGTATATGTATGTGTGTGGGTGTCTGTATGTGCACATGTGTGGTTCCATGAAATTTTATCCCATGTATAAATTAATGTAACCACCACAGTCAGGATACAGAATGGTTCCATCATTACAAAGGCACTGTCTCTTGCTGTCCCCTTAGGAGGAAACTATTTTATTTACTTTTGTCCTGCCAAAGCACTGCACAATGTCAGGTACATGACAGACATCCAATAAAATATTTGTTAAATATACCAGTACATGACTAAATAGGACTAGGAGAATGTACCCAATTTGTTTGGATAAAGAAACATTAATCTGTTTACCAGACTTCAGTTTCTTTAACAAATTCCATCTCATGATGACTGACTTGCAAAGAACACAAAATTCTCAGCTACCAAATCTCATAGAAATGTTGCATCACTCATTAACCTCAATCTTGTAATCAAGACTTTGCTGACTATTCCTTGGCAGTCCACTGGTTAGAATTCTGCATTGCCACTGCAGGCAGCATAGCTTCGATCTCTGGTCTGGGAACTACAAAATAAAAACACAAAAAAACTTTGCCAACCTGGAAAGCTTATAACTCTTGAGGCCTCAATACACCTCAATAAACAATGTGTCCATATAGTTACACGTTTTCAATAAATGACAGGAAATCCGTATGGATAAGTTATGTGAAATGTCTTTTGGACACCCTCTGGGATCCAGACCAAAGAATGGAGGCAGCCTGATCAGAAAGTCAGAGCTCCGGGCCTGTGAGGCCTGACTTCCTCTTGGTTCCGGTTACTAATACTGTCCCAGAGCAAACAGAAATATGACCCTCCATTAACTTGCTTTAGACTGACAACAATAAAATTTCTCCTAATGGTACTAGGGGGAAATCGACTACTCCTGCAAGATATTTGCACATTGTTGGCTGTTTCTTGACCTCAAGATATCTTTTTGGAAGCATTTAAAGAACTAAGGAAAGAAATTGCCCTTTAAGTCGACCTTGTGACAGAAGGAGGTGGGAAAATAATCACACTGCATACCAGGCCTTACCTTTGCACAGAATAACTACATGACAAATACTAAAGCAAACATGCCGGAAGAATACCATAATATTCATTCGCCTCGTTTCTGATAAGAAAGGGTTATGCATTTTTATATCTTTAAAACCTTTGCTTTGCAGGGTTTGCTCTAGCCGGTTGCCTCTTACTCACGGTGTGTGGAGACTGAATCACTTCGGAATCCATTTTTTTTGAGTTGCTTGAAATGTACCACGTAGTGCATTTTGCATTAGGAACCCCAGGTACAAACTATTTCTGTAAATGATTGATTTCCATGGATCTGTTCCTTTAATTGATTTGATATTTACTTAAGAAAGTTCTTTCTTTGCTTGCCTTGTCAGCCCTCTCTGAGAGCTTTTGTAAAGTGTGTCGCTGTCATAAATAGGCAGGTTCCTTCCCAGACCAGTTGTTTCTCTGATTGTGCTGGGTCTTCGTTGCTGTGTGCAGGCTTTCTCTAGTTGTGGCGGGCCGGGGTTTCTCATGGTGGCTTCTCTCATTGCAGAGCATGGGCCCAGCAGTTGCAGGTCGCAGTCTCTAGAGCGCAGGCCAGTAGCTGTGGTGCACGGGGCTTTGTTGCTCTGCAGCATATGGAAACTTCCTGGACCAGGGATCAAACCTGTGTCCCCTGCATTGGAAGGCAGATTCTTATCTACTGTACCGCCAGGGAAGTCTACATGGATTTTAAATAAAAACACCTTTAGAAACTCTTTTGCTAGTTTTATTGATTTTAAAATTCAATCTAAATAAAAGCAGGGTGATTGCTATGAAAACTGAGTTGTGGCAAGCTCTGTGCCTGCCCCCCTAACTACATTGCTAGCCTGAAGCCATACTGGATATGGAAATTGTGAGGCAAAGTCCTCTAACTGGGAGACCAGTAAGTCTAGAGGGCCGTAGTGTCTCCACCTCTCTGGGGACAGTGATTCTAAGGTCTTAAAGTAATTTGTGTGTATTCAGTCTTCGTCCCAGGTCACTCTGGTAGTGAGGCTTGTAAGGGGCACGCTCTTTGAGTTGAACGTTTCAGTTTCATGGAGCTGGTTGGAAGAGTCCAGGCCCCGAAGATAGGGCTTGGAGAAGAGACTTCCCCATTTTGTATCTGCTTCTGTTTTTCAGCAGCAGTCAGAAGCTGTTCAGTCCCTTTTCACTACCTTTTCTCTCTGGGTTAAAAGTGCTGCAAAATAATATTCCAAGAAGCACCTATGCTGTTTGTCTTAAGCTCACTTAAAAGGAGAGTGGTTTTTGTATGGAGTTACCAAGACCAAAATCATCAGACTAAAAAAGAGCAGAGAAAGAAAATTGCCTTCCAAAGCTTCCAGCCATTGTAGCCACTGAATCCTATTGGTAGCCAGAGCTTACGTCTGCAAATGACTCCAACCCGGAGCCCCTGGCTGCAGTCTTCCAGTTGGCACTGAGAACTGAAGGGAGTCACTGAGTTTTTCTTTGAGAAGGTCGTGATGCAGGGGAAACCCTATTCAGCCTTCCAGGGAACTTCCAGAGCTATGGACTGGGGGCCGCATTACTTAGGCAATTAGACGTGCTTTACAAATGTCTGAGCTTCCTTTTGCCCTTATCAACACGAGTGTTTGCCCAAAGGTGGCTCTCTGCTTTATCCTTGCTTTTGAGGAGGAAAGCATTGTTAGTGGAGAGGGCAGACTGAGGGCAGAGAATCGCTCATTTTTCTACATCATGGAAAATAGAGGATATGCTGGAAACGTATCCTTTCAACTGGCTTAATCCTTTCAGTAAGGCTGGTTTCAATGAGCTCCATTGTGTTCAGTCCTTACTTGAGAACATGATAGAAATAGAAAAAAATAGAACACTTAGAGGACTACATCTCTAGAACCAGAGTGAAAAGCAGAGTTGAGGTAATTGTCTAGATAATCCAAGAAAAACCAAAGAGAAACAAAATAAAACCCACTGCTGTTGAGGAGGGGGGAAAAAAAAAGAAAAAGGGAGCATTAAGAACCTGAACAATCCAGTCTGTTTCTCTGCATTGTTCAAATTCACCAGCTGTGCATCTATATTTACTTTTTCTACACAGACTGAGCCTAAGTTATGTTGAAGAGTTTTTTTTCCCCAATATTATCTCAAGTACTACCTCCCAAATGCCTTTGCTTTAAAGTATTCCTCTTTGCCCTATTTCCCAGTAAGAAAGAAAATAGATCTCACCATAGATTTATACGTATTTTTCTATAAGACAGTATAAAAAATAGATGGCTCTGGGGTTCAGAGAGATTTCTTTTTCGTTTGTTTCTGTGACTTCCCCTTAGCAGGTTGCTAAATGCTGGAGATGGTTTATCTCCACCCTCTCATGTTTTAAACCTGTTGCTTTATGCCTGGCTAGGTGCCTGTCATGTGTGTTGGTTGCCAGCACAACAGCTTGGCTCATTTGGAAAATCAAGAAATCCAGTTTCCTCCAAGATTTCAGCTGGTAATATTCCACTGGATGCAAGTGAGACACTGCCTGACTTGGAGATGCCGTCCTGGCCAGAGTTCTTCTTAGACTGGCTTCCCACGTTGGGATCACTACTGGTCTCTCAGATTACACTCCCTGAGTGTGTTGTTTTAAAGGCCCTGTTTCTCTCAACACCCCTCCCCCATGAACTCAAGCCTTTCATTCATTCATCCTGTTTTTCCTTCTGCCTTTTTCTTGGCATACCCAGTCACTGAGTCTTGTGGATTCTTTTTCCTGCAAAGTTTCCCTTGCCTAGTCTTTTATTTTATTCCCATTCCCTAAGTTTGGGTTCCTATTTTCTTATCCCTCTTAATAATCCTCTGCTTTCTTCAATTTCATCCATTTGGATTTTTCTTCACAAATTGATTTTATTTTGTATTGATTGTGTTGATTTCTGGTGCACAATGAAGTGAATCAGCTCTATGTAACTATACATCCCCTCACTCTTGGACCTCTCTCCCACCCCTTCCATCCCAACCCTCTAGGTCATTACAGAGCACTGAACTGAGCTCCCTGAAATATACACTGCGTTTCCACCTGCTGTCCACTTTACACATGCTAATGTATATGTGTCAATCTCTATCTCCCAGCTCATTCCACCTCCTTTACCCACTCCACTGTGTCCATACATTCATATTCTACATCTGCATCTCTATTCCTGCCTGCAAATAGGTTCATCTGTATCATTTTTTTAGATTCCACATTATGTGTCAATGTATGATATTTGTTTTTCTATTTCTGACTTACTTCACTCTGTATGACACATTCTAGGTCATGTCTCTATAAATGACCCAATCTCATTTTTTTTTATGGCTCAGTAATATTGTAATGTATATATGTATCATATCTTCTTTACCCATTCATTTGTTGATGGACATTTAGGTTGCTTCCATGTCTGAGTCACAAATCATGAGTCACCCATTCCTAATCTGTCCAAAGTAAATGCCAGAACAACCTTCCTTGATGCTTCTCTTGATTGAATTGTGTTTTATTTTTTGCACAAACATCTTTTGCAACTTCTTGCTGACCAAAAGATTTGCCCCAATCCCTTACCCTAGTGTTGAAAGCTTTTGTCAGCTTGGTTCTGATGACTTTGGAGCTTCAAGTGAAGAGTCAGCTCCAAGAAGCTGGATCTCTTGTCTTTCTGGGTGAAATGCTTTTCCTCCTCTTGCTCATGCATCAAAACCCTAAAGGTCTCTAAAGGCTAGATCAGGCATCCCAATTCTTCCAGGAAGGTTTTCTTGACTACCTTGAAAGGAAGTGGCCATCTTTGATCTGGAGTCACAGAATTTTAGAGTTTGAAGTCATCTGGAGGATGCTGAGTCTTACTTTTTATCCTGAAGCATATATTTTGACCTTTGCCTGAGCATGTCCAAGATAGGGAACACACATAGCAGTTCTTTGCATTTGGGGGCCAGTGTTATTAATGGGGGTTTCCCAGATGCCACTATGGTAAAGAATCCCCCTGCCAATGCAAGAGATGCAGGAAATGTGGGTTCAATCCCTGGGTTGGGAAGATCCCCTGGGGGAGAAAATGACAATCTACTCCAGTATCCTTGCCTGGAAATTCCCATTGACAGAGGAACCAGCAGGGTTACAGTCCATGGGATCGTAAAGAGTTGGACAACTGAGTGACTGAGCACATTATTAATGGGAATTTCTTTCTCTTGCTCTTTCTGGGATAATTTCTGCCTCCTTGTATTTTACTCATTTGTGTTCTGTTCTTGGGAGCAATACACAAATACCACCCTTTTCCTATATCAAAGCCTTTTAAATATTTGTTGAAAGCTGTCATAGCTATTTTGATTAATCCAAATACAACCTCATTTCTTCAATTATTTCTTTTTAAATGCTATTTTGATACAATCTTGAAAGGCTACTTTCCATTTATAGCTATTACAAAATATTGGCTATATTCCTTGTGCTACACCATACATCTTTGAGCCTATCTTACATCCAATGGTTTGTACCTTCCAGTCTCCCACCTCAGTTCTTTTTTTATTTTTTTTAAAACAATAAATCATCTTTATTTATTTTTATTTTTGTTCACACTGGGTCTTCATTGTTGTACATAGGCTTTTCTGCTTAAGGTAAGCCGGGACTTCTCTCTAGTTACAGTGTGTAGGGGCTTCTCATTGTAGTGATTTCTCTTGTTGTAAAGTGTAGGCTCTAGGGTGCGTGGGCTTCACTATTTTTTGGGCATGAGCTTAGTTGCCCCGGGGCATGCGGAATCTTCCCAGACCAGGTATCAAACCCATGTTCCCTGCATTGACAGGCAGATCTTAACCAGTGGACCACAAAGGAAGTCCTACCCCAGTTATTTCTGTATTAAAGTGGTTTTGAAATTACCCTCCACCTTGGCTAATTTTTTTAAATTTTTTTTGGCCATTCTGTATGGCTTGTGGGATCTTAGTTCCCCGAACAGGCATTGGGAAAGCCATGGAATTCCCCATCCTGGCTCTTTCATTTGGAGGTGTATCAGGAGTGTTGACAATAANCCTTGACTAGACAGACCTTAGTCGGCAAAGTAATGTCTCTGCTTTTGAATATACTATCTAGGTTGCTCACAACTTTTAAAATGAGAGAATGGATACATGTATATATATGGCTGAGTCACTTCACTCTGAAACTATCACAGTTTTGTTAATCAACTGTGTTAGTTGCTCAGTCGTATCTGACTCTTTACCACCCTACGACTGTAGCCCGCCAGGCTCCTCTGTCCATAGGATTCTCCAGGCAAGAATACTGGAGTGGGGAGCCATTTCCCTTCTCCAGGGGATCTTCCCAATCCAGGGATCAAATGCAGGTCTCTCACATTTCTGGCAAATTCTTTATCATCTGAGCACCGGGGAAGCCTCCAATGTAAAATAAAAAGTTTTTTAAAAAAGAAAAAAACAAAACCAAAAGCTTAGGGTTAACGACTAAGTCACTAACATTTTAGTTAGAATTAGATCATCAGCTCTTCCCCAGACCAGGGACAGTGTCTTGGCTAGAGAAAGCTCCAGTGTTGGGGATGAGGAGCAGGAAACAGCAGAGAAAGGAGAAGCAAGAGATGAGAGATGCAACTGGTAGCTTTACTATGTCATCCAGGGCCAGTGCTGATTCTGACCTCTGACCTCCAGATGCTTCCTATGTTTTATGGTTCCTAATTGAAACTGCTGGTGATGTAAGGAACTAGATTGAAGCCAGGTTTTCAGATTCTGGGTGGAGTTTACAGTAAAGTTATGAGTAATACTTGACACTTTGCATGTGCCTCTCCGTCCCACAGACAGAATGAATCCCCAGAAAACCATGTGTGCCCTCTGCAGAGTGGGACAGAGGTGAGCCCAAGGTCGAGGAAGAAGGCACAGGATTTCTGAACAGAAATGAAAATACAAGCTTGGGGTTCCATGGTTCATGCCATGGTCCCTCGGAATTACGCCATGCCCCCTGCAGAGCATTGCCACACGTGTCTTGTCTTTATCTTAGCAGTTATGCTATCCAGAGTGAAGTCAAATATTCTCTCCATGGCATAAAGGCCCCCAAGGGACACATGAGCCCCAGAATGCATGTTTCTGAACACCACTCTGGACATCCTCATTCAGTGGCTTTAGGGTGTGGTCTTGGAAGGGGAATTAAAAAAAATTTTTTTTTTTTTGGATGTGGACCATTTTTAAAGTCTTTATTGAATTTGTTACAACACTGCTTCTGTTTTATGTTTTGGTTTCTTGGCCCTGAGACATGGGACTTTAGCTTCCTTACCAAGGATGAAACCCTCACCTCCTGCCTTGGAAGCACGGAGTCTTAACCACTGGACCACCAGAGGAGTCCCCTGAAAGTCGAGTTTTAACAGTGTAGAGGATTGGGTGGGCTCACGTTTGATATACGCAGCCTGCATGTCTGCTCAGTCATTTCAACCTTGTCTGACTCTGCGACCCCATGCAGTGTAGTCCACCAGGCTCCTCTGTCCACGGGATTTCCAAGGCAAAAATACTGGAGTGGGTTGCCACTTCCTCCTCCAGGGGAATCTTCCCAACCCAGGGATTGAAACCTAGTTTCCAGCAGTTCCTGCACTGGCAGGCAGATTCTTTACTACTGCACTACGTGGGAAGCTCAATATGTATATACATTTATATATATATAGTTTTCCAGATTCTTTTTCCTGATAAGTTTTTACAAAATATGAGTACAGTTCCCTATGCTATACAGTATATCCTTGTTTTTTTCTATATCTTATACATAGTAGTAGTTCCTTGTCATTTCTCTATTTTATATACAGCAGTGTGTATGTGTTAATCCCAACCTCCCAAATTATCCTTCCCCTCCCTTTCCCCTGTGGTAACCATAAGTTTGTTTCTAGGTCTGTGTAAGCTACCTTCTTAATGCCAGAACAGAGCAACTTAGGAGGATTTGTGTAAGCTCCAAACTACTTCTAGAACCTTGACATTGCCTAAACTGTAACCTGAAGCCAACCCCTGGGAAATCTCTAATCCCCACATGAATCACCACTGAGTGGTCCTGAGCCCTAAATCCTTATCTCCAGCCAGCCTCTCTGGAGCTCATGATTCCAGGAGCCACCTGCGCACCTCCACCCATATGTACAGTAAGCACCCTGCCTCCAACATCCGCTGCTGCAGGCCCAGTATTTCCCCCAGTCCTCTTCTCACATCTACTGGCCTGGGTCAGCATAATCGCATGACCCCCTAAATCAGAAACTGGGCATCATTTTTCACTCTCACACATCGAAATAAGAGTCTTGGGATCCTATCAGAGCTGGCCCTTGTCCTACCCTGGGGAAGTTTGTAAAATAAATAATAGCTTTACCTTTTCTTTTTCACATTTCCATAAATGTAGGATTTCTCCCAATTCACACAGCTAGGGGATGCTATCTCTAAACTGGTAGCAGAGAGGGCTGTTCTGTTACAACAAGGAAAGGGGGCCAATATTCAGTATTTGACCTCCAACAGGACTTTTGAGTTCCTAATAATATCAGTCTTTGAAGCACAATTCATTGAGAAAAAAAAAATCTTTTTTTTTTCTACATTCCTTAAAATACCAAGCATCAGTCCCTTGGACAGCAAGGAGATCAAACCAGTCCATCCTAAAGGAAATCAACCTTGAATAGTCATTGGAAGGACTGATGCTGAAGCTCCAGTACTTTGGCCACCTGATGTGAAGAGCTGACTTGTTGAAAAAGACCCTGATGCTCGGAAAGATTGAGTGCAGAGAAGGGGATAATGGAAGATGAGATTGTTGGATGGCATCACTGACTCAGTGGACATGAAGCTGAACAACTCCAGGAGACGGTGAAGGATAGGGAAGCCTGGCATGCTGCAGTCCATGGGGTCACAAAGAGTCAGGCATGACTTAGTGACTGAACAACTAAAATACCAATAACATACCAAGAACCAGTTTGGAGGAGCTAAATCTTGAAATTGCCATAAATCAAGGCTAGAGAAGTCTCA
Source organism: Neotragus pygmaeus (assembly GCA_006410875.1). Taxonomy (NCBI): domain Eukaryota; kingdom Metazoa; phylum Chordata; class Mammalia; order Artiodactyla; family Bovidae; genus Neotragus; species Neotragus pygmaeus. The sequence continues at coordinate 525,954 of SJYV01027328.1, forward strand.
GGACCCTATAGGAAGCCCCCTCCTTCCCCAAGAGGAGGGAAAGTCTAGCCCTGTGTCCAGTGGGAAGTGTTAACACGGAGATAGCCTGAGAGGGAGGTGAGATCCCAGAGTCCTGCTTTCTCCCCAGCAGGCTGAAGCCCCCGTGGGTGGGGGTGGAGGAGGAGCAGAGGGCAAGATGTGAAGCACTGAGAGCTGTGCCCACCCATCAGCCAGAGCCCCACAGCAGAAACAGAGACCAAAATACCAGCATCACTGCTGATGAAGTTAGAGCCTGTACCAGAGATGCTGGTCAAACTGGGTTTTCTAGAGCAGATCTATTGACCCAGAATCACTTCCTCATTCCTCAAGTGAGAGACGACCCTTCAGATTCACCCCACAAGGTGGGCCTGGGCTGGGGTCATGGGTACTGAGCCTGTGGACACCATGCTGGGTGGATGATATGCCCTGGGACAGACCAATCCCAGAGAGATGCCTGAGGAGCCCAGCCTCTCACCAGGTCCTTAGTCCCAATCCACTGGGCAGGTGGGTGCTTCTCCAGCAAGAGAGGGGACCCGGGAAGAGGAATGCATTCTCTCAACACCTTCCCAGGCTGAAGTTTCTGCTCGGGGCACCAAGATGATAGAAGCGGGGGGAGATAGTGTGTCAGCCTGGGGTCTTATAATTAGCACAAAGCATTTCTTGCCAATCTGAGCAGAAATGACCATTGGGATGTACTGAACATACTATGATGAATCCTGTTGGGTGGAAAAATGATGTTATGGTTATGCCAGAAAAAAATGGCCTCTATCAGTTCTAAATGCACGCTGAGATGTGTACAGGTAGAATAATACGGTGTCTTGGATTTATTTTAAAATGTATGTATATGTGTTAGTTGCTTAGTCATGTCCGACTCTTTGCAACGCCATGGACTGTAGCTCACCAGGCTCCTCTGATCATGGGATTCTCCAGGCAAGAATACTGGAGTGGGTTTCCATCTGCTTCTCCAGGGCATCTTCCCGACCCAGGGATCAAATCTGGGTCTCCAGCATTGGGTGGAATAATATGATATCCTGGATTTGTTTTAAAATACTTCAGCCAAAAACAAAACAAGAGGCAAAGAGAGGAGCAGAAATGGGTGAAATAATTGGCAAAATATTGACTACTGATGAAGGGGGTGATGGGTACACAGGGGTCCCTTATGCTGTTCCCTTCGATTTTTTCTGAATGTTCAAAATGTTCCATAGCAAGTTTTATATGAAAGGATATTGGGGAGCTTCGGGAATCTTGAGTTGTCTGCCAAGTCAGGATGGTACCAAGGAGTGACACCCCAAATTCTCCACAGGAGGGTGACCAATGGAGGCCATGGGTCTCTCACCACTGCCCTGTCTGGGATGGAGCCGTCACCTCCATCCTCCCGCAACAAGGGTGGAACTTCTTTAGAGGACCGGCTCCTGGAGCAAAGTCTGAGGCAGAAGCGGGGCTGTCTGAGTCCAGGTCACCCTGACTGGGGCAGCGCACCTCAGACAGCTGCAATTCTCAGGTAGGAGCTGGGTTCCGCCTTGCCCAGGTCAGGGAGGAGATTTGGATCATCTCTGTTGCTGCTAAGTCATTTCAGTCGTGTCCGCCTCTGTGTGACCCCATAGACGGCAGCCCACCAGGCTCCCCCATCCCTGGGATTCTCCAGGCAAGAACACTGGAATGGGTTGCCATTTCCTTCTCCAATGCAAGAAAGTGAAAAGTGAAAGGGAAGTCACTCAGTCGTGTCTGAAAGGAAGCATTAACCTCCACAGCTAGGAGAAAATGGTTCTCCCACCCCTTGGAAGTGTGTTTACATTTCTGTGAGGTTTTCACTGTAGCCTCTACAGATATTAGCTCCTGTGCCAATTTTTAATTTTCATTTTACAAATATTTTCATACACGTTTTCCTACAATTCTTTCTAAGATGTATTTATTTATGTATTTATTTTTGGCCACACCATGCAGCATATGGGATCCCTAGGCCCCACCAGGGATCGAACCTGCACTCCCTGCACTGGAAGCCCAAAGTCTTAACCTCTAGACCACCAGGGGAGTCCCCTATATTTCTAATAATATTATGTTTGTCGTTTACAAGGTGTTCTCACACTCATTCTCCACGATGACTATATGAGTCAGTGTTACAGAAGGGACCCACCCAAGATCCTAGGGCTTGGAGGAAGTGACCTCAGACTTCAACCATGGCGACTCCTACTCTGAGACAAGCCTGTGTCACTGCTACTGCAATGCAACCAAACTCATGGCTTTGACTTTCGGCTAGATTTTGAGCACACGCTCTTCTTTATCTCAATTTCACCGAGAGCCAAAAATTCATGGATATTTGTCCTCCTTTGGTAACTTTTCTGGATAGCTTTTCTCAATCCTGAGAGGGCTGTTGCAAGCAAACATGAGAATGCCAAAAAAATCTGTGAGTGGTTAGAGTTTCAGACAGAGCTGTAAACTTGCTGTCACTTCTAGGCAACAGCAAAGACCACGTTCAAGTTCATTGTCAATCAGTTGGCAGCTCTGATACGAGGCCGGTGAGCTAACTGTCAAAGAATCTGAAATATGAAATAGTTTTATAGGCAGTTTTGCCTGGATAGTAGGTTGATGGTGCAGTTCACTATTGGACCCCAAATATCAAAAATCAATTGCGACGCCTGCCTGTGATTCCCTGCAGCCTCCCTAGGAGTGCTTACAGGAGGCACCTGGAAAGGGACCCAGTTCTGCAAAGTGTCAGGGAGGGGCTGAGGCTCTGGATGCAAAGAACTGGCCTCAGCACATTCCAAGGGAAAAAGTGGAGAGAAAGTATGACGCGATGTCAAAAGAAGGCACGGGCCCAACACACTCTCCCCTGCTGCTTAATACAGGAAATATTTCCCAAACATCTCGGCTAATCCTGCACCGATACAATGAGAAATGAGCCCGTCTGGCAGCCAAGCAGTTATTAAACAAGGACAAGAAAATATTCCCACCCATAGCAACAGAGCCAAAGATAACAGCGGGGAATAGGGAAGCTGCAGAGAAAAGGCAGATACAAAACATTCAATCCTGGGAGCCCCCCAAGGCGACGGACTTGTGAGGAAAACAAAGGGCCTCTTTTCTGCCCAAGAAGCTAAGCAACATGCTGTAAAACCCAGGACATTGTGTATGGCCAGGATCCACGTGAACTTGACCTCAGGAAAGAAAGACATCGGTGGTAGACATGACAGGCAGGACTGAATGGGGGCCACACTATGGGGCTTTCAAAGCAAGTAACTGACCTGTTGATGCAGCAGACATCGGAGGCAGGAAGATGCAGGCGGAGTCCCCGTTTGCAGGAAGACAAGGTCCATGCACGCTGTGCACGGTTCAGACTTCATGGAACAGGGGAGACTTGTTTTCCAATAAATACCCTCATCAGTGCCCCTTTCCTATCAAAGTACATCCTCTCCCAGCATATGTCAAGCTCTGTGTTCAAGCTTGGAGGAAATTCCTCCTGGGTAGACAATCTCTTGTCAGTGCCTGTGGCTACACCCAAGGGAAGCTGTTCCCTTGGTCTTAGTGAAGATGCTGGGTCCTGCTCGGGGCTTTGGTGAGGCGTGGAGCCGTTAGTGAGACGTGGAGCTGGGTGGCAGAGGCAAGATGGACTCAAAAAGTCATTTTCTATCATCTTTTCCTACTTTAAAAGCACTCATTTTATTTGTCAATGCCAACAGACATATTGGAGAATCTTGGAATTTTACAGCTGAAAGAATTTGAGAAATAATCCAACTGGGCTGTTTTACAGAAGGGAAACTGAGGTTGAGAGTTTAAAATAATTTGTTTAGAAGGAGTCTGGACCTGGCCTCCTGGCCTCCATGTGAGTGCTGTGCTCATGACATCATCACAGCTCATGCCCTCCTTCAACCAGCAAAAACATAAACTAGACTTCTATTATTTTAGAGTTCTTTTAGGAAGAAAATGAAAAATCTTCCCTATCTTGGTGACCTGCCCTCATCTGTTAAATTTGTTGGCCCACAGCAAAATTACCCAAGTTCCTTTAACTCATCTTTGCAATGTTCTAAGAAATTAAAAGTGAAGTCGCTCAGTCGTGTCCAACTCTTTGCAACCCCGTGGACTGCAGCCTATCAGGCTCCTCCGTCCACGGGATTTTCCAGGCAAGAGTGCTGGAGTGTATTGCCATTTCCTTCTTCAGGGGATCTTCCCCACCAAGGAATCGAACCCAGGTCTCCCACATTGCAGGCAGACACTTTACCGTCTGAGCCACCAGGGAAGCCCAAGAAATTAAGACCCTGTAATTCTGAATGGAGGTGAACTGTGTATCGACCAAACCAGTTCCACATGCAGCCACTCTCTTCCCCCATGGGCACACTTCCCTCCACACCCTTCTGTCTCCTCCTGCAGACTGCCCCCTGTTTTCCAGACTGAACGGACCTACTTTGGGCACCATGTGAAGATCCAGAAAAATGGTACAGATGAACCTGTCTTCAAGGCAGAAATAGAGACACAGGCGTACAGAACAAATGTATGGATACCAAGAGGGACAGCGAGGGTAGGAAGAACTGAGAGATTGGGACTGACACATATACACTGTGGATACTCTATGTAAAATAGGTAGCTAATGAGAACCTGCTGTGGAGCACAAGGAGCTCTACTTAATCCTTCATGGTAACCTAAATGAAAAGAAATCCAAAAAAGAGAGGATAAATATGTGTGCATAGCTGATTCACTTTACCGAGGAGTAGAAACTATTACAGTGTTGTAAAGCAACTATTTAAAAGAGAAATCACACCTGGGTCTCTGACATATACCGTGAGGAATGCAGTCACTGGAGTCAGATGGCTCTCAACTTAACACACTGCATGCCCTTTTTGGCTTCAGTTTCCTCATCTGTAAAATGGGTCAGAATAGTGGCTCCCTCAAGGATGATGAAGGACAGATGAAGATACAAAGAGACAAGCTATTTAAAGGGTTTCAGAAGACTGACTGGCACAGAAAAATGTTAGCTATCATTATTTCAGTGACTATTAAACACAAAAAATATGAGGGAAAGAATTAGGATATTAGATTTTTGCCAAAAGCTCAGTCCACTTATCTTTAAGAGCATTGGCTTATCTTCAGATTTTAAGTTGTAGGGGACAGTTTTACAAACTTTTAATTAATTGCTCTCGCTGCAACTCCACTTTCAATCTTGTGTGCATGGAAAGGGGTGGGGCAGTTATGCTGAGAATACGCTGCTCCCTGACCCCTGACCCCAGGCACTCTGGCTTCTCCTCTCACCAGTATCAGTGTGAAGAATCTCTTGATGCTTCCTAAATATGAGCTTAGTTAAAACCTCCATTAACATTTGCAAAAGGAAAACATACACACACAAATACAGAAACAAGTGAGCAAAGCTAGTTTCTTGGTGCTTCCCAGGTGGCACAGTGGTAAAGAACCTGCCTTTTAATGCAGGAGACGGAGGTTCAATCCCTGGGTCAGGAGGAGGAAATGGCAACCCACTCCAGTATTCTTGCCTGGGAGATCCCATGGACATAGCAGCCTGGTAGGCTACAGTCCATGGGGTTGCAAAGAGCGCGCGCGCACACACACACACACACACAGACACACACACAGAGTTTAGATTTCTTAGAGTATAGTCACCAATTGCAGGTTGCCAGAGCTTTAAAAGTATCCCATCCTTACCTGGCTGTCCTGGATATGACCTGGATAAATGACAGTTAATGACTTCAAGCTCATGGCAGACTTGGGCTGTTCCAGCTGCCAAGCTGGGCAAGAATTCGATCCCTCCCGGAACTTTCTCCACAGCCCTTTTCCAGCTGAGGGCTGGTGTCCGTCTCCTCTGGACCCTCCCTCTGGGGCCCACCCTCTCCTCGTCCCTTAAGTGAGTGGGACCCTGTGTGTCTGTCTCCGGGCTCTGAGCCAGCCTTCCCTCTGTCTCTCGTGGAGTTTTCCCCGGTCCCAGATCCCACCTTTGCTTCTGATCCTGTCCTCCCTGCCCGTTCTGTTTCTGCGCGGGTTTTGGCTGTAGCACGCACGTCCACCCGCCAGAAATGAGCACTTGTTCTCCCTTCTCTAAGGCTTCCGGTCTTCATCCATCACCTCACATGGCAGAAGGGTCTGGCTTCTGTGACAGGCACTTCTTTCTCCAGGATCAGCCTGCCTAACATCTCTCAAACATTGACTTCTCTTTAAGACCACCCATTGGGTTTTCCTTTCCTGGGATCTAATTTGTTGTGTGAGTATGCTGGGACCTGATTTGCTGAGTAGAAGTGACTGACAGCTCCTTTGCTCAATGACAGATCCAGTCTTTCCTGCTTCGTTTTCTCGATACCACCCCCTTCCTCAAATTCCCTTTGTTGAGTCATTCCTCTGGAGGCTTTAAGAATCTTCCGAAATTCTGACATAAGTTGACAAAATCAAATATGTTATGTACATACTGTATTTTCCACATTGAGCAGAAGGAAAACGACATTTCCACCCAAAGGATATAAGGCTCATTCCTTGTCACTTGGTCAAACAAGGATTTATTGACTCCTTCGATGGTTGCTGAGGCAATGTGTTCCTGCCTTAGGTAACCTCAATCAATTACTTGCTGCCAGTGGTAACCAGTTTGTTGAAAGAGCAACAGGCAAGGCCCTGATGCCATTCAGATCACAGCGTATTTAGAAAGTAGTAGTTATATTACCGCCAAAGAGATTTGGATGCTTTAGCCTCGGGAGTTCTGCTTCTCCAGTACTCTCACAATTTCCCTGAGAGCTGAGAAGTTATTATCCTGGCTCATCCTAATACAGGCTGCTGAGGTCCACGAGTCGGGAAGCTCGGCTCAAGGTTTCCAGCGGTAGGGACTTCACTATGCATTTTCACCACTGCTCATCAATCTTCTCCATCCAGTCTCTCTGTTCCAAATCCAAAGAACTCTTGGCAAATCCCTTTGCTCTCCCAGGTACTTTTGGGCATCGTCTCATTTTCCAGCTGATTCCCGTTTTCAAGCTTCTCCACTTGCCCACAGCAGGCTCAGAACCTGAGTCTGGGCTGTCTTTTTTCCCTGCTTCACCTTTCCTCTCATGGTGCCGCCTGTGTTTGGATGGAGGGGAAGGAAGAGATGAAGGAATCTTTGGCTGGTGCCATTGATATTGGGGTGGCAGACACCCCAGTGCTGACTCTCTGCTGGGGTACCAGTGTGCCCTACACACACTGTTTGCACTGCGCCGCCTCACCCTGAAAGGCAGCCCTCCTTTAACTGGAGCCCTGATGCCTCCATGCTGACTCCTCTGCCAGAGGGAGAGTTCAGTCAGCTTGCATCACCATTGGTGATGGGAAGTAGCTGCTGCCATGGCAACTTCATCCAGAAGTCTTTGCTTCACAGAGGGCACCAGCCCACCACCCATCTTGGGACTTTCTCCATGAAGAGGAGACACCAGTATTTAGATAAAGCAGGAAAATAGGACACGTTCTTCCAAAATCCCTCCAGTTTCCCTCCTGCCCTCTGGTAGCCCTGAGGCTGTTTGCTTCCCATTCTCAGCACCCCTCAGCTGACCAGTCACTCATCCCACATATGTGTCAGGAGAAATAGGAGAAAATGAACATGGAGGCAGTTTGCTGATAAGACTTGAGTTATTTTTTTAGTTTTAAGACTTAAACTAAGCTTTCATTTTGGTGAACTATCAGCAATGCTTACTGCAGGCTGCAATGAATAGTCATTAAAGTCTATCACTGATGAAACTCTATTGCTGCCCAAGTCTGTTTTGAATCCAGCAGAGCTCTCTCTGTGACATTTCTGCAGCACCTAAATCTTCACATCAAGCCTTTCTCAGAGTCTAGATCAGGATTTTTACTATTATTTGTGCCCTGGATGCTGTAACCTGTCCTTTAACACATCATCAAAGTCACTCAAGATTCTCAGATGATTATGTTTCAAATGTGAGAATTGTAATGCCTTCCAGGAAAACATAGATGTTTTTCTTAGATATACTTAGCAAAGTCCCGTGCAATGTATTGAATGATCTGCATAAAAATGTTTGGGGCGGTGAGTTTCCTCAAAGGGCAGGCTGCCACATTCTTTACCTATGAGTAAAGATTTCTAGGTGGCACAGAGAGGTAGAGCCCAGCCTGACATCTCCTGAGGCCAAGTTTCTCCAGCTGATGCTCCCTCACAGCTGCTGGGACCGTGTAGAATTTTTGTTGTTTAGATGCGAAGTCATATCTGACTCTGTAACTCCATGGACTGCAGCATCCCAGCCCCCGCTGTCTTCCACTGTTTCCCGGAGTTTGCTCAAATTCATGTCCATTGAGTCAGTGATGTCATCCAACCATCTCATCCTTTGTTGTCTCCTTCTCCTGCCTTCAATCTTTCCCAGCATTAGGTCTTTTCGAATGAGTCAGCTCTTCACATCACATGGCCAAAGTATTGGAGCTTCAGCATCAATCCTTCCAATGAATATGCAGGGTAGATTTCCTTTAGAATTGACTGGCTTGATCTCCTTGCGGTCCAAGGGACTCTCAAGAGTCTTCTCCAGCACCAAAGTTTGAAAGCATCTGTTCTTTGATGGGGATCCACTGTAACCACAGCAGAACTGGGGCCAGAATCCAGGGCATTTTAAAGGAGTGGCACTTCCACCCTCTCCTTGGAGCTCCTGCAGTGGGATTATTTTGTAAATGTTACAGAGCTAGTCATTCAGCATATGCAGAGATGGGAAAAAATATAAAGCAAGAAATTAAAAAAAAACAACCCAACAAGAAAAAAATAACAAGGACGCTCAGTCTCCTTACCCCAACACCCAGAACTGGGGGCAAACCCTTTCACTAAATGTTGTACTGTTGATGATGTCAGAGGGAACTGCCCTGCCACAGGCTGTTAAAAGCATTTAGAAGGTCATATGAGTTGAATCATACAGTATATAACCTTTTGATATTGGCTTCTTCACTCCTCACGTTGCCTTTGAGATTTATTTAAATCATTGCCTGTATCAATATAGTTTACTCTTTATATCTGAGAATAGCAATATAATTAACCATATCAACAAGCAAAGAATAGCCAATTTATCATTTCTAAATGATATACAGAATATCACATGAAAAATCCAACATTCAATTCTGGTTTTTAAAAAAAGATCCCCAATATAGAAATAAAAGGGAAATCTTCAACTTCAAAAATCTACAAAAAGCCTGCAACCAACCTAACTCTTACTGCTGAAAACCTCTATGCTTTCCCTCTAAGATTAGCTATAAGGAAAGAATGTCTGGTCTCACCATTCAACCTTTTCATGTGCCTGTTGGTCATCTGGGACTTGAATGTCACCAGTGGCTTTGGGACATGGAAATGTGAGAGTAGATTTGTCCTTGAAGACCCATTCACCTGCCCTGGGAGTGTCCAAAAAACACACCATTCACCACTGCTGTGAGGGATAAAGTTGTGAGTGGAGCTCCGGTGTCCTTGGAGAGCTTGGTGATTGCTTGTCTCTGTAGGGCTGATCTCAGAGTAGAAAACAAAGCTACTGAGTTGTAGTATGTCTTCCTCATTTTGTTATGTATGTGTTACATGATATGAAATATGTGTTGACTTTATATATAGTGTTTATGTATCGTTACTATTGTTACATTACACACTGTTTATGTATTGTTGCTATTGTTGTTGTTTAGTCACTAAGTCCTGTCTGACTCTTTTGTGACTCCATGGACTGTAGTGCATCAGGCTTTTCTGTCCACTGGAGTTCCCAGCCGAGAGTACTGGAGTGGATTGCCATGTCCTTCCCCAGGGGATCTTCTGGACCCAGGGACAAACTCCTGCATTGGCAGGTGGCTTCTTTATCACTGAACCACCTGAGAAGCTCAAGGTCCTCAGAGACGACCTCAACTACATCCTGGGGCTACTATTACATCGTAGTAATTAAGCTGCAGGATATCAAGGAGAAGACGAAACGTGATTCAAAGGCTTTACATCCTCTTCTGGGGAAAGAGTTTGTGCATTTTCAGTTGTATGCAGGATAGTTGTATCATGTTAGATGGAAGGATGATCTTGTTATTGTCTTTGTTTGGAGCTTAATTATGGTTTAAAGAGATGTGTGTAAGTGTCAGGCTGACAAAGGGTGGTCTTGTGATGGTTAGTATTACGTGTTAATTTGGCTGGGCCATGATGCCCAAGTATCTGGTCAAACATTATGCTGGATGTTTCTGAGTGTGGTGTTGGAGAGAGTAACTTTTAAATAAATGGACTTGGAGTGAGACAGATTGTCCTTCATAATGTGAGTCACCCGTGAGGTGAGGGCCTGACCTTTTGGACTGAGCATTTATGTCCTCCCCAAATACATGTGTTGAGGCCCCAGCCTCCAATGTGGTGGTACTAAGGGGTGCAGTCTTTGGCAGGAAATTTGGTTTAGATAATCCCGTGATGATATTTGATTTTTTTAAAAAATTTATTCATGTTGATTTTTGGCTGTGCTGGGTCTTTGTTGCTGCATGCAGGCTTTTCTCTAGTTTCAGCAAATAGAAGCTACTCTCTAGCTGAGATGCTCAGACTTCTCACTGTGGGGCATGGGCTCTAGAGCACAGGCTCAGTAGTTGTGGCCCATGGGCTTAATTGCCCCCACAGCATGAGGGATCTTCCTGGACCAAGGATCAGTCGAACCCATGTCCCCTACACTGGCAGGAGGATTCTTTACCACTGGACCACCAGGGAAATCCCCCTGATAAGATTTGTAAGAAGGAAAAGAGACACCGGGGTTTGCTTTCTTCCACAAATGAGGATACAGTCGTCTGTAAGCTGGGAAGAGGGGCCACACCAGAGCCTTGCCATGCTAGCACCCTGATCCCAGACTTCCTAGCCTCTAGAACTGTAAGAAGTAAAAATCTGTCTTTTAAGCCACCCCATCTGTGATATTTTGTTGTAGCAGCAGAATAGACACCTGACCAGAACGAACAGTGACTTCCTGTGAGCAGGAAGGACCTCAGCCAGCCACGGCCTTTGAACTCGAATGGCAGCACTGGCTCTTGTGTGGATCTCCAGCTCCCAGACTACCCTGAAGATGCTAGACTTGCCAGCCTCCATAAGCATGTATGCCAGCTCCCTAAAATAAATCTCCCTGTGTATACACATCCTATTGGCTCTGTTTCTCTGGAGAGCTCTGACTAATGTAGTCGCTTTGGAAAACAGTTTGGTGGTTTCTTTAAAAGTTGAACATTCACCTTTCACATGACTTAGTCATTTCATTTACCTAAGAGAAATAGCACATATTCATGAACATGGATGCTTTTAGCTGCTTTATTTCTTAAAAAAAATTTTTTTTATTGGAGTATAGTTGATTTACAATGTTCCATTAGTTTCTGCTGTACAGCAAAGTGCATCAGCCATACGTATACATATATCCCCTCTTTTTTTGGATTTCCTTCCCATTTAGATCAGGAAAACACAGGCAGAACAATCTTTGAATTAAATTGCAGCAAGGTCTTTCTTGACTCACTTTCTAGAGTAATGAAAATAAAAACAAAATTAAACAAATGTGACCTACATTAAACAAAAAAAGCTTCTGTACAGCAAAGGAAACCATAAACAAGACAATCTACCTCAGTATGGGAGAAAACATTTGCAAATGAAGCAACTGACAAGGGATTCATCTCCAAAATATACAAACAGCTCATGTAGCTCAATATCAAACAAACAAACAAACAACACAATCAGAAATGAGTGGAAGACCTAAACAGACATTTCTCCAAAGACATACAAATGGCCAGCAAACACATGAAAAGATGCTCAACATCACAGATTACTAGAGAAATGCAAATCAAAACTACAGTGAGGGGGCTTCCCAGGTGGCTCAGCAGTAAAATCCGACTGCAGTGCAGGAGATGTGGGTTTGGTCCCTGGTCGAGAGATCCCCTGGGGGAGGAAATGGCAGCCCACTCCAGTATTCTTACCAGGGAAATCCTATGGACAGAGGAGCCTGGTAGGCTACAGTCCATGGGTTGCTAGGAATCGGACATGACTGAGTGAGTGACCACACATGCATGTATTTACCTCACACCAGTTAGAGTGGTCATCATCAAAAAATTTACAAACAATAAATGCTGGAAATGGAACCCTCTTACACTGATGGTGGGAATGTAAATTGATGCAGCTGTTATGGAGCATCTTTATTTCTAATAGCTCCAAAACAGAAACATCTCAAAATGTTCATTAACAGATGAGTTGATAAACTGGTATATCCATATAGGCTTCTCTGCTAGCTCAGTTAGTGAAGAATCCATCCACAATGAGGGAGACTGGGGTTCAATCCCTGGGTTGGGAAGATCTCTTGGAGAAGGGAATGGCTACCCACTCCAATATTCTGGCCTGGAGAATTCCATGGACTGTATAGTCCATGGGGTCACAAAGAGTCGAACACGACTGAACAACTTTCACTTCACATCCACATAGTGGAGTCATACTTAGCAACAGGAAGGAAGAAATACCATTAATCACAACATGATAAACCTCAAATAATATGCTGCATGATATTTACATAAAGTTCTGGGAAATGGAGATGTTTCTATAGGTCTGAAAGTTGTTCAGTGGTTGCCCAGAGATGGGAGTAGGGATGGAGGATCTATAGGAAGAACAAACTTTGGAAGTGAGAGATGTGTTCATTATAGTGATTGTGGCTATGGTTTCACACACATCAAAAATCATCACACTGTAAAATTTAAATATGTGCCATTTATTGCATGTCAATTAAACCCCCATAAAAACATAGATGCCCCCCCCAAACAACAAAGAGAACAAAACAGTTGCAGACCATACCTTCCTGGTACTCACTGTTAGTGAGATGATAATCGCTAATATTTACAGAATTCTTACTATGTGCCAGGCAGTACCCCGAGACTCCATATGTCATTTCTTTTAAGGTATGAATGGTGTTATTATTTCCATTTTATATGAGAAAAGTGAGGTTAGAGAGGTGAAATAACATGCCTTACTTCACCTATTTAACCAGAAATGTTCATCCATAGCTATTGACCATGGACTCTTGACTCCATAGCTGTTCTCATGTGGGGCCCAGTATAAGGGGAAGCACAGAACGGCTAGGGGCAAACATGAGCTGGAGGCAGAAGCACAGCCTGCTGTGCATGTCAAGCTCAGGGGTCAAGCCTTCATCCATCAGGTCCATGCCTCAAATCAAGAGTTGCTCTCTATCCGCCAGATAAGATGAGAATGAGCAAAAATGGATCATAATGAAAGGAAGGATAAAAGAAGGGGGATAAGAAAGGGATTGATGGAAGGGAGGGGAGAAGGAAGGAGGGAAGGAAGAAAGGAAGAGAGGGAGGGAAGGGGGGAGAAAGGGAAGGAAGGATGAAGGGAAGAAGGTGGGAAGGAAGGAGGGAGTGAGGAAGGAAGGGAGGGACAGGCCAGGTCCTTATCCCCAAGGACTTTAAATGATCATTTAAACATAAACAAGCACACTTCTGGTAGGACTGGGGATAGCAGACAGAGATAAACCACCTAGAGGCCCAAGGCCTTGATGGATGCAGCTGATGAGGGCTGGGTGCTTAGTTGTGAGGCTCTACCTCTCATGCTTCTACCAAGTAATTCATCTTCTTCAGTATCCATGTCTGAAGGACAGTTGAGGAAATTCACTCTGGGTATACAGGAGTCAGGAATGACCTCTAACACTGGAAGGTGATGGAAAAAGTGAGAGAGGACAGAATGGGGAATTCAGTCAATGGTTTTTTGGAATTTCCTTGGAAATGTTGAATGATACCTTAGAAGGAAAACTTTGTGGACATTGAGCTCGTAGCATGATGACTACTCAGAGTACAGATGCTTGCTCACAAGGGGTAATTCCAAAGGCCTAGGGAGAAATTACTCAGATTGGGGCAGCACAGAGAGAATATCTCAAATACAGTATTTTATGACTCTTATCAGTTATAAAGGAAAGACATAAGCATCTGAATGCAGAGTTCCAAAGAAGAGCAAGAAGAGATAAAAAAGCCTTCCTCAGCGATCAATGCAAAGAAACAGAGGAAAACAAAAGAATGGGAAAGACTAGAGATCTCTTCAAGAAAACTAAAGATACCAAGGGAACATTGCACACAAACATGGANAAGCATCTGAATGCAGAGTTCCAAAGAAGAGCAAGAAGAGATAAAAAAGCCTTCCTCAGCGATCAATGCAAAGAAACAGAGGAAAACAAAAGAATGGGAAAGACTAGAGATCTCTTCAAGAAAACTAAAGATACCAAGGGAACATTGCACACAAACATGGACTTGATAAAGGACAGAAATGGTATGGACCTAACAGAAGCAGAAGATATTAAGAAGAGGTGGCAAGAATACACAGAACTGTACAAAAAAGATCTTCACGACCTGGATAATCACGATGGTGTGATCACTCAACTAGAGCCAGACATCCTGGAGGTGAAGTCAAGCAGGCCTTAGAAAGCATAACTATGAACAAAGCTAGTGGAGGTGATGGAATTCCACTTGAGCTATTTCAAATCCTGAATGATGCTGTGAAAGTGCTGCACTCAATGCTGCTGCTGCTAAGTCACTCCAGTCGTGTCCGACTCTGCAGCCCCATAGACAGCAGCCCACCAAGCTCCCCTGTCCCTGGGATTCTCCAGGCAAGAACACTGGAGTGAGTTGCCATTTCCTTCTCCAACGCAGTTCAGTTCAGTCGCTCAGTCGTGTCCGACTCTTTGCAACCCCATGAATCGCAGCACACCAGGCCTCCCTGTTCATTANCTCCGGGAGTTGGTGATGGACAGGGAGGCCTGGCATGCTGCAGTTCATGGGGTGGCAAAGAGTCGGACATGACTGAGCGACTGAACTGAACTGATCAGTTATAAATGTATTTACTTATTTATTTTAAAGCTTTTTTCCCCAGTGTGGGCCATTTTTATGGTCTTTATAGAATTTGTTACAACATTGCTTCTGTTTTATGGGTTTTTCTTTTTTCCTTTATTTTTGATTTTCTGGCCACAAAGCATGTAGGATCTTAGTTCCCTGACCAGCGATCGAACCCAGCCTCCTGCAGCAGAAGGTGAGGTCTTAACCAATGGACTGCCTCATAAGTCCCTATAAATGTACTTAACTTACTAATTAGAAATGTGACTATATGGCTCCCCAAAAGATAATTCTTTACTTAAAATCATGAATATATTTTTTTCCTAAAGACATCAAGAGATATATTCTGAATCATGGACTGAAGACAGGATGTGTTTGTCCCCTCCAAAATCCATGTGCTGAGGCTCTGACTCCCCATGTGATGGTCTTTAGAGGTGGGGCCTTTGAGGGTGAGGTGATTAGGTGAGGATGGGGCCCTGTGTCCAGGTTAGCGCCCTTACAAAGAGAGACATCAGAGCTTCCCATCTCTCCTCCAGGTGAAGACTCAGCAAGAGGGTGCCATCTGCAGGCCAGGAGGAGAGCTCTCACCAGGAACCCAGGCAGTCAGTTCTTCCAGCTAGGACTTCCAGCCTCAGAACTGTGAGACCATAAATCTGCTGGCTAAGCCCCCTATTCATGGTATTTTTGCCATGTTAGCCCCAGCAGGTGGATACATGGGTTTGCTTCAGTTCATTTATAAAGCAAATGGGACCTCTTCAAACATCTCAGCTCAACCTAACTGCACAGGAGGCAGTGACGAGATGGCTCTCAGGATAACATACCTGTGACTTTAGGTGAGTTTTTACTTTCATGCCTCTTAACAGACTCAGCTATAAAGTGAGGGGTTGGATTTACATGCCTCAAGCCCCTCTAGTTCCTAGGGAATCGGTCAGACTGCCATTCTCCTTACTTCTGGTTGAGTTGTTATGAACTTTATTCCTCTCAGACTTTAGGAGTGACAGAGAAACGATGATTTCAGTTCTCTGTTCGTGATGAGTTCTCATCTATCTGCAAGTTTATGTGATTTTTTTTTTTAAGCTTTAAGAACAGATTTTTCTAGGACTCCCCTGGCAGTCCAGTGGTTAAGACTCCATGCTTCCATGCAGGGAGCATGGGTTTGATCCTTGGTCTGGGAACTAAGATTGTGCATTTGTGTGTGTGTGTTCAGTTGCTTCAGTTGTGTCCAGCTCTTTGTGACCCTATGGACTATAGCTCACCAGGCTCCTCTGTCCATGGGATTTTCCAGGCACAAATATTGGAGAAGATTGTGCATGCCACGCTGCAAAAAAAAAAAAAGAAAGAAAGAAAGAAAGAAAGAAAAGAAAAGAAAAAAAAATCGTAAGGTTGAGACTGATGGAAACAGGTTCTTGGGGCTTTAGAGCAATCATGAGTGGTTAATGTGTGAAGTGCCTTAGGGCAGGTTTAGCTGCCAGAGAACTAGCTCTAAGTTCTTGAAGGGCTAAAGCAGTAGGGCTAGTTGAGGACACCTGCCATTTCTGCTGTGGTTTATAGCTGCTTGTGGTGAGGCAGGCCAGTGACAGGTGTGGAGGCCTCACTCATCCCCATAGGTAGGTGGGCAAAACCAACCAAGCAGTGTGAAATGAATTGTGTGGTTATTCCAGCTTCTCTATGAAAAGCTGTCCAGGGAGGGGACAGACGGACGCTAGAGGGGTCTGGCTGTCTGGGTGTGTGGAGGAAGGTGGGGTGTTTCACAGAACTTCACAATCCCCTTGGCAGGCATAACCTGAGCCATTAGACTGACCTCATCCATCTTGATGTTATTTCTCTCAACAAGCAATAACCTCAGCTTTCCATGGCTTGTGGTTTCTGCAAGCTGGGACTGAATTCCTTGACTCTGAAGGAAGGTGTCCAATTGGAAACAGTAAAAATAAAATAAAATAAAATTAGTCCATAAAGGCATTTTGTCATCAGGGAGTGCCCCAAATTTGGAAGAGTCTGTTGGGTAAAGGTCTTGGAAATCCACATGGATCCCGAGGAGAGATTTGTCAGCCACTCAGGCATTCTTATAAACAACATTGATTAAGCATCTGTTGTGTACTAGGCCCTTTGCTAGAAATGTCAGATACTGGAGATGAACAAATGCTGGTCTTATTTTCAAGGAATTCATGTATTAGCAAGATAGATGAAAGCATGAACTGTTAGAGTGAATCGCATGAAAATTGTGGACATTCAACCACTTACTCTGGTCTATTAAAAGCCACGAAATTTCCTATGGTTCAGTCAGATACTATTATGTCTTATGTATAGCAGCATGCTGTGGGAACAGAGAAGAATGAGTGATGAATTTACATGTTGGATCATTGTCAACAGGCTTTAACCTTGGCCTGAAAGGGGGAATAGAATTTTGAAACTATTGCAAAAGGTGAGGTGAGAGGAAATAAGCTGTATTTATGTTGTAAAGACTTCCTGAGTATCTATAATGTGCAGGGTATTATCACACACTTGAGATACAGTGTTCTCTGTCTTCCTGGAATTTACCTTTCAAAGAGAGATCCTGGGAATAAACGTCNATCACCATCATTGAGGCCCTGACTCTGTGGTTTTCTGCCACCCTGGATCCAAACTCATCAGCACTTGGTGCTCTGTGATTATGGGAATATATTCAAAAGTAAAGAAAAACTCAGAGCCTAGGAGGTGGTTACAGCTTCATACCCCTTACCCCAGTGGACTCTCTAGGTGTTGCTAGTGGTATGAAAAAAAAAAAAAAAAAAAAAAAAAAAAACCACCTGCCTATGCAGGTGACATAAGAGACACCAGTTCGATCCCCACATCAGGAAGATCCCCTGGGAGGAGGGCAGGGCAACCCAGTCTAGTATTCTTGCCTGAAGAATCCCATGGACAGAGGAGGGCTGGAATCCATAGGGTTACAAAGAGCTGGACATGACTGAGAAACTTTGCATGTACCCACTGCTTGGTGCTAGGAAAAAGCAAGGCTGCTAGCAGAGCAAGTAACAGGGGCCTGACTTGTCCTGTGGATTCTTCCAGATAAGATGGAATTAACCAGAAGATTGGGGTGGAGGAGGCCATTCCAGATAGAGGAATCACATGTGCAGAGGCCCTGCAGCAGACTTGAGAGCAGCATTTCACCTCTTAGATTTTAATATAAGAGTATGTGTCTCTTTCATACAACCCATCCCCAGGGGCTCTGAAACTTGGTAATTTCCCAAGAGAAGACCTGGCTTCTAAGGAGTAAAAAATCACTAACTAGGTGACTTGGATGAAGATATTTAAACCAGGAGCCATCTGTGTGAAAGAAAATTGATTAACAAGATAAAAACTAAATGAAAATAAAAGCAACACGAAAGACTTCCCTAGAGGTCCAGTGGTTAAGACTTCGCCTTCCAGTGCAAGGTGCCAGTTCGATCCTGGTGTGTGAGCTAAGATTCGCCTCACAGCCAAAAAAACCAAAACAAACAAACAAAAAAAAAAACCACACAACAACCATAAAACAGAAACAATATTGTAACACATTCAGCAAAGGCTTTTATAAACGTTTGGCATCAGATAATTCTTTTTATTTATTTTTTTTCTCATTTTTATTTATTTTTTTAATTTTTAGTTTTACTTTATTTTACTTTACAATACTATATTGGTTTTGCCATACATTGACATAATCAGCCACGGGTGTACATGAGTTCCGAGTCCTGAACCCCCCTCCCATCCCATATCATCTCTCTGGATCATTCCTGTTAATTCTTTTTTAAAAAAGGAAAAGCATTAAGCATATTGATCTGTTTTTCCCCGATTATCCCAATTGTTAGGAGTTTTCAGCCTCCATTTTTAGATTCCTACCGACTTTCTTTTGGCTTGAAGCCCAGAAAATCTTAGAAGAAACAGGCTTACAACTTTTAGGGAAGTTTAACCTGAAAGTGTGTCAGAGTCGCTCCCTGGGAGGGGCACAGGCCAAGCTCAATGACCCCCTTCCTCCCCTCATTTGGACACGTGTGGGTCGTTTCTGGAAGCCTCAGCCCCGGGCCACAGGCTTTGCCAACGGACTCCACGTGGAGGTAGCGCCCTCCGGTATGGCCAGATGAGGATGCAGCTGGGACGGACCGGGGCGCTGGCGGAGGTGAGGAAAGGAGCGGCGGTGGGCCTAAGAGGCGGGGAGCTGACGCAATCTGAGAGTCCCCAAGGGTCTTCACGGCTCTTCTCTGTGTTTGTCATGATTATTCATTTAAACACACCTTTGCAAATACGGGATTTTACAGTGGAGGCTGTCATTTTATCCTGTGCTTTAATATATATATGTTTGTGAAAATTTTTGTTCCCAGATGTAGCTCCTTGTGGACGGCATCCACCACCCAGCCTAGAGGAAGAGCCTCCTCCGACCAATTAGACACATCTGACTATTATCAGAACAACTCTGACTTCTTTTTTGTAGTTTTTTTTTTAACTGTCTT
Source organism: Neotragus pygmaeus (assembly GCA_006410875.1). Lineage (NCBI taxonomy): Eukaryota > Metazoa > Chordata > Mammalia > Artiodactyla > Bovidae > Neotragus > Neotragus pygmaeus. The sequence goes on from SJYV01027328.1 coordinate 545,207, forward strand.
CCACATTAAGATAAGGACACTTTTTAAAAGAATTTTTAAAATATTTACTTATTTGGCTGTCCTGGGTCTTAGTTGCAGCATATAGGATCTTAGTTGCCTGACAAGGGATGGAACCTGGGCCCCCTGCATTGGGAGCTCAGAGACTTAACCACTGGACTGCTGGGGATGTCCCCTGACTTCACTTTTGAGCTCAAATAAGTTTCCCTATGTCCCTGTGATGATCATCTTGCTTTTGAATCCCGATTCTTACGGGGGCATAAATAGCCTTCATTGACCCTTGTCACCTGGGTGAAGTTAAGGCCTCCAGCTCCAGTATTTTCTAAGGGCATTTCCCTCCGTCCCTATCAGAGAAGAGGTGTGTTCTAGAACCATCTCTGTGTGTGGTGCCCACAAAGTTTTCACCCTCATGAGCTTCAGGATGGATGAGGGACATGTGGTCTTTTTTTGTTTTTGTTTTTTAAAGTGGGAGAAAGATGTCTGTGTGTGTGTGTGTGTGTGTGTGTGTGTGTGTGTGTTCAACTCTTTGGGACCCCATGGACTATAGCCCGCCAGGCTCCTCTATCCTTGGGATTCCCCAGGCAAGCATACTGGAGTGGGTTGCCATTTCCTTCTTCAGGGAATTTTCTTGACCCAGGGATCTAACCCTGGTCTCCTGCATTGCAGGGAGATTCTTTACCATCTGAGCCACTGATGACTATGGTCAAAAAAGAGCTCTAGAGCCCATGTGCTCTGTAACAAGGAAGCCACAGCAGGGAGAAGCCTGCACACTGCATCTAGAGAGTGGCCCCAGCTCCCGGAACTAGAGACAAGGCCTTGTGAAGCAAGTGAGACCCAGCACAGTCAGAAGAAAAGAAAAACTGAGAAATGTGAGCTATATAGCCTCAGGCAGGAAAATTACAAATTAACTCCAGCATCTGAAATTTAATTCCCTCAAGACTGTCAATGCCTGAATAGCCCCCTGTAAAAATGTCCATGCACCCCTTTATCAGAATACTGATTTCAAACCAGCTCTTGTCAGCCAGCGTGACCCCGAGCCCTCAGTCCATTCAGTGTTTAGAACATGGGCATTCATCTCTCACCCACATTTACTGAATCCACTTATCTCCTTTTAGAAGAGTGTATGCTCGGAGGACAAACCACCCCGAGGCGAAGCTGCCCTGATGTCCGCAGGCTGTGGGCTCCTGTCCCCCACAGATTTCCTGCCCCGAGCTTCCTAAGATAGGACCTAACTCAAGTAAGTCCTGCGGGGGGAGCTGATGGGGTTAACTGAGCTCCAGTCTGTTTCCATGACAACAAAACAAATGGTATATTTTATAGAGTCAGTTTTGCTACGGCTGAAAGAATTTCAACCTGTCCAGCACTGGTTTTATGGGTCTAGAAATTGAAGCCAGAGAGATGGGGGGTTAGCCGTCCCCAAATCTCACTGTTAGTAAGTGGCAGAACTGGGCTGGAAGTTGATCCCCCACCAGACCAGGGCTACTCTGGGAAAATGAAGTACTGGTTGGCATCAAAAAGGTTAAACAAATGGGTTTGCTGACCAGACCTCTCAAGTTTTCTTTGCTGTCCTGGTGTTCTTTAGACACAGTTGTGAGTTCTTCATCTCATAAGACATATGGTCATGGACTTCCCTGGAATTTTAGGAAGAATCCCAGCCAGAGATGTCTGGAAGGTTTTTCTGGCTATGACTTTCCCAAGAATAAATTTTTAGCATCTCTGTCAGCTCCCAAGTGGCTGCATAGTCCACAGGATTCCTACTGGACTTGAGCTGGAGAACAGCCTGAAATTATTATTTGAATTATTTGAATAATTATTCAAATTATTACAAATTGCAGGTGCTTCAAAATAAGTGTCTTTTAAAAGTTGAGCAATATTGGCCTCATCTCCAGGGCTTTCTCATTTAATTCAGACTTGACAGCTTCTTTCCCACTTTGCACCTGCTGAAAATGCCAGAGGATAAGTGGCCCAGCCATTTAATTCCCCTGATTAAAGACCCCAGTCAGTCACTTGACTCAGACATGAGACAGCCTTTCACAATTGTGGAGAGACCAACATAAAGGCCTGTGCCGAGTGGGAAGCCCCAGGTCGGGAGAAGCCCAGTCCTGTAACCTCTTGCTTGGACCTCATTGTTGCCCCACTCCTCTGTCTGAAATGATCCCAAGGTGTATTTGCAATTGTTGTTATCCAGTCGCTCAGTCATATCCAACTCTTTGTGACCCATGGACTGCAGCACACCAGGCTCCCCTATCCTTCACTGTCTCTCAGAGTTTGCTCAGATTCATGTCCGTTGAGTTGGTGATGCTATCTAACTATCTCCTCCTCTGCTGTCCCATTCTCTTTTTGCCTTCCATCTTTCCCAGCATCAGGGTCTTTTCAAATGAGTCAACTCTTTGCATCAGATGGCCAACGTATTAGAGTTCAGCTTTAGCATCAGTCCTGTTAATGAATATTCAGGTGATTTCCTCTAGGATTGACTGGTTTGATCTCCTTGCTGTCCAAGGGACTCTCAAGAGTCTTCTCTAGTACCACAATTCAAAGGCATCAGTTCTTCAGTGCTCAGCCTTCTTTATGGTCCAGCTCTCATGTCCGTACATATCTACTGGATGTATTTGCTTAAGTCAGCATAATGATACATCTGAAATGCATAGTCTGTGGAGGGTGCAGATGAATCAAGTCTCTTGAGCTGGAGAAAAAAAAAAAAAAGAAATGAATTACTGATGAATTCAGGTAGAATAGACAGTTCATCAGTGTAATCATAAACCATTTTTAGCATCCAAATTAGCAATCTCATTTCCTGAGTCCATTGGGTAATTACTTCTCTTCATTTTAGAAGTGCCTATAATAAACCATTTAAAAAAATAAATGCAAGTCACTTTGCAGAAAAATAAGAACCAAATGGATATGAAACTTAATTATATAGAGTCTAAAAATATTAGAATGAGTGGGGATGTTAGAAATGCTCTGTAGTCAACTAGATTTCAATAATTTTTTTTTTTTTTGAACCATGTTGTGCAGCATGTGGGATCTAGTTCCCTGACCAGGGATCAAACCCATGTCCTCTGCATTGAAAGTGTGGAATCTTAATCAATGGACCACCAAGGAAGCCCCTTGATAACATTTTAAAAAATATTTTTAAAAACACAAAAGAAATGCTCTGTAAAATGGAGATAATATACACACCATGTAGGATTGTGCTGCCAATGAACGGTTACAAGGACTACAAGGCATTTGACCAGAGCCTTGTTTTTACTGCTCAGGTTTCATGAATTCAGCCTATCATTCTATAGATGGAGGACTTGAGGCCAGGGGTAGCTACCTTGTCTACCGTCAGAAAGCTGCTGCTAGCCAACTGGGTCCTGGGCTGACACCCTATGTAGCAACCTTTCTACTTTACATGCTTCCAATGCCCAGTGTGTAAATCAGCACATTTTGACTCAACACCTTAAACTACAGAAAGTGCCAAGGGAGATGAGATTTCTTGAAGGCTTCTGGTACATCTGTCACAAAAATTGCTTGAGGCTGCTCAGTGACTCACACAGGAGCTTTGATTTCCTCCAGAGCCTGCTGCCTTTGTGATGGTTGGAAGCTTCTTGCAAGTCAGACTGAGGCCTGATCAGTGAGGTGCTGGCTTAGCGATGTGAAACATGCTTAAAACACACATCAAATCCTTCTCGAAGAAGAACTGGGAAGAAGGTGGTAAAGGCTTGTAAGAGGGGCATTGCTTTAAGGAAAGGAAGCTACGGAGCCTTCTCTGTTTTCCCCTTAATTTCCAGAAATCTTGCCTACAAGGGATATTTATTTTGGCCTTCCTCATAAACATTGAAACCAACTTTATATCTGAATTCAGAGGAGCTGGCTAAGGGGAGAGCATCGACTGTGAAAGCATGAGAATGACGAGCCGGGTCCATCCTGCTGCAACTTCCGCCAGGGGCTCAGTGAGTGACAACCAGTTCCTGACTTCTCAATTCACATGCTACTACAACTTTGCATAATAACACTTAAACCCTATAACTTTTCTATACCTTCTCTTTACTTTTCCCTTAAGCCATTAAACACACTGATGGCACAAATGTATTTTTTTGCTAAATATAATTAGAATGTGAAGTGTTAGTCACCTCCAACTCTTTGTGACCCCATGGACTGTAGCCCGCCAGCCTCCTCTGTCCTGGAATCCCCTAGGCAAGAATACTGGAAAGGGGAGCTATTCCCTTCTCCAGGGGATCATCCCAACACAGGGATCAAACCTGGGTCTCCCACATTGCAGGCAGGTTCTTTACCACCCCAGCCACCAGAGAAGCCCATAATTAAAATACTTTATTACTGATATATTCTCTCAAATTCATTCCCTTAAAAGTGGTTTATCTTCTCCCTGTTAATTGGATTTGACTATTTTCACCGTTTTAGATCCTTTATACTTTAGTTTATAAACTGCTTTTTAAAAGGGGCTTCCCAGGAATACCTTCTAAGAATCCATCATGTTAACATGAATCCCTGAGCCATCAGAGCTTCCTAGCAGCACACTGATAGTATTGAGTCATGCAGGTGAGGAAAAAAACCAAAAACATTCCTACCATTTACTGAAATCTTGTATACGTATTGAGCTCCTGCTGGGCACTCCAGCTAGGTATCACAGAAGACCCAGAGATTCCCCAGGTGAAGGGGATTGTGAGAAGCAAGTATTTTGAGGCAAAACCTGAACTAAAACAACAGGTGGGCAGACCACCAAGATGGGAGCCCCGGTGGCTGCCTTTCCCTGCTGTCCTAAAACTGACACAAAAGGTAACATATCACCAACTACAAACATTCCTAAGGGGACTGCAGAGTAAAGAAATGGCTTCCGCCAACTGGACATTATTAGGCATTTCTAAAAGACATATGGCAAACCCAATAGAGTATTGTAAAGTTAAATTTAAAAATAAATAAATTAAAAAAAAATAAATAAAAAAAAATAAAATAAATAAAAAAAAAATAAAAAAAATAAAAGACATTTGATAGGAGCAAAGTAAAGTGAGAAAGCAGAGCTCCCGACATTCTGAGGAGTGGTCTCTAACCAAATGGTGCCGGGGTAGAAGCAGCGACCAGCACTAGGAGAAGCAGGTCCTGAGCCCCCATCTGGTGAGTGCACCAGAACTGTACTGTATATAACCTGTATTATGTACACATCCTCAGGTGTGTATATGATAATAAATGCATCAGGAGGGGACTGGGATTGGGCAGGTAGTCAAGTGGAACTTCAGCTGTACCTTCTTTTTAAAAAATATTTTACATTTAAAATTTAAACATATAATACTCATTTTAAGGAGGACATTTTCTCTCTCTCTCTCTCTCTCTTTTTTTTTTAGGTATGGGGAGGGAGATGGGAGGGGGGTTCAAGATTGGGAACTCATGTACACCCGTGGTGGATTCATGTTGATGTATGGCAAAACCAATACAGTATTGTAAAGTAAAATAAAGTAACATTTAAAAAAAAGAACCAATTACATTCAGTTGCAGGGATTCAGGATAAGCGTCACACCGGAGGCTGCATTCCTGCTAGGACTTGAGAGCAGAGAAGGGACCAGAAGAGTGTGTGCGAGCGGGTGGAGGTGGGGAAGTGAGCCCTTTTGGGCTGTGGTGAGCCAGCCAGGAATGAGGTGTGTAAGGGGATATGTCTGCAGTGTAGGCTTAGGAGGAATTGGGGTCCAGATTTGGTCATTTCTATTGTGTTCTATGAACAAGGAAAGTGGAAGCTTTCTGAGCCAGGAAGCAATGCCATCCTAGTTTCAATATATGGCTTCTGTTCTGGCACAGGTGTCCCAGGTGGTATAAACACAGCAAAACTCTACCCGGGAGCAGGTAAAGGGCTAATGTGGACATTTGCTCCAATAACCTGAAGGCTCGATCCCCACAGGGCCAACAGGAAGAGGGAAGGAGGAGACACGTTTGCGAGTGTCTGAGAGTGTTCAGCCCGGGTTGGAGGAAGAGAGTGCCAGGATGGAGAGAGGACAGTGGAGACACAATGTGTGATCCGTTCCTGCAGCTGCCTCTGGGGGATGAAGGTGGAGATGTCCCTGAATTTAATTCCTGAAAAGTAGGTGAGAGAGCAATTCCAGGAGGTGGAGGGGGTCAGGGTGCAGAGCGAGTGGAGGGGTGGGTGCTCTGAGAGTTTCTCAGGGTGGCAGCGCTGTTTAAGATCTTGCTAGTAACAGGCAGGAGAGAGAGGCCCCCAGAGGGAAAAGCTATTTTAGGAATAATCTTATTTATTAAGAAGGGCATCCCTTTCTGAAAGACCCTTGACCTCTGAGTCAACCCATTCACCTAGCTTTCTTCTTCTCTCAGTGTACACTCTATTGTTTTCAGAAAAAATCAAGGGCTGGAAGAGGCAACTGGGGAGCTGAAGTGACACTGTACATTCTGATTCCCCAAATCTGACTCCCCAGTTACCGTCTGCTCCTTGAACAATTCCCAGGTGAAATGGGCTGTTTTGTTTCGGAATGGCATTTAACAGGGCAACAAATTTGGAAAGCACTGCTTTTTTCTTTATGGAGTGATACAATGACCCCTTTGTTATGAGGCAGATTGATGAGTACAAACTAGCTGAAGGAATCGTATAAGCAGGACACATTTTAAAATAGTGTGACTGTTCTACAATGTTCTAGCAGCATCACAGGAAGAAGCAGAGGACCCACACGTTAGATTTGCTAAAGCAGGAGGCAGAAGCTCGAGCACAGTGTCTAAACTGGAACCAAAGCAGCCTACAGAGTGGCCTTGGTAGGAGGCAGGCTTGAAGGTTGATTTGCTCCGTCTAGTTCTGGGACTTTCAGTCACCCACCTGCCCAAAACCCCCAAAGAAGGGAGACAAGTGGGAAACAGCTGGGCATGGCCTCTTCTCCCATCAGCGTTTGGGAAAGGAGTGCAGACAGAGACGGGGCTTTCTGGATGATGCTCTGCCCCTCCTAGACTTGGGTCATAAAAGCCCGAGTTCCCTGTTGGATAGATTTGTTTGTTTTGATTTTGTGCCAATAATAAGAAATCTGGGCTCCCCAGCGGCTCAGTGGTAAAGAATCCGTCTGCCCATGCAGAAGACACAGGTTTCAATCCCTGGTCCAAGAAGATCCCACATGCGCCGGAGCAAGTAAGCCAATACACTGCAACTGCTGAGCCTGCACTCTAGGACCCAGGAACTGCAGGTACCAAAGCCCACGCTCCCAGAGCCCGTGCTCCACAAGAGGAGCAATAAGTCCACACGCCGCAACTAGAGAGTAGCCCCTGCTCGCTGCAACTAGGGAAAAGCCTGAGCAGCAGTGAAGACCCAGCATAGCCACAAACACATAAATAACTAAAATTTAAAATAATAAGACGTGCTGACATACAAATTATATAAGGCAGAGAAGGGGGAGAGATGCCCCACTTCCCACTCTCCCTGCCCTCCTGTCTCCGGCTCGTGCCCTCGTGGATGAACCCAGCCGAACCCCGCTTCTCCAGGAGTTTGAGAAACAGCCCAGAGGGTCCGGTCCGCCCCTGCGAGCCGAGCAGATGGGGCGTGAGGAGGAAGCCATGTGCCGACAGGCCCAGGACTGCCCCAAAGCTGCGTCACATCATTATGTAAACTCATTTAGCACAATTTAGCTACTTTCAGTTTTCAGCGGGCTCTTCACTTCCTCCACCCCAGGGCTCTTCCCCCCTTTGCCGTATTTTCCTCATAAACTCCTGGGTTCCTTTCAAAATTTGGGGGTCATGAGGAAGCAGAACTGCTGTCTTCTGGGACACAGGCTCTTTTCTCAAATTCTGGGGAAAGCAGTCTGTGGGAACGTGAAGACTGGCTAGAGGATGGACGTGCAGCAGAGTGGAAGAGCCCACGCTGGCCATCAGTTCAGGTCTGGCTGATGCTGGAGGGGGGCCAGCGGAAGCCTGCGGACAGGGAGAGTTAGCAGGGGAGGCTTAATGAAAGCTGGGAAGAGAACAAGCCTGTTCCCCATCGCCTTTCCTTTTCAGGAGTTCAGCGCTTCTCTGCTCTTCTGTTGTCCCTCTGCCCTAAACCCTCTTAACTAGAAAAAAGTGAAAGTGTCAGTGACTCAGTCATGTCTCACTCTTTGGGACCCTATGGACTGTAGCCCTCCAGGCTCCTCTGTCCATGAGATTCTCTAGGCAAGAATACTGGAGTGGATAATATTCTCCAGGGATACTGGCCCAGGGATCAAACCTGGATCTCCCCACATTACAGGCAGATTCTTTACCATGTGAGCTACCAGGGATGCCCCTTAACCAGAAGCCCGAAGCTAAATGCCTGCAAGCAAACATATACAAAGAAACCTGTGTTTGGAGCTGAGACGAAACCAATTGTGCCTCCGCATGAATTCAGTTCCCATTGCTGTCCCAGGGGAACTCGCATGAACCGTTTCATCTCAAATTATGAAATGAAACGCCTTGTACGCAGTTAAAGAAATATGAGGTGTGGGAAGTCTGTTTCACCCCCTTAAAGCATATCAGATGCTTGTCTGCAGAGCATGTTCTGGTAGGAGAAGAGAGCAGCTGAGAAGAGTGGGCAGCAAAAGGCACCGTGGACCACTGGCAAGTGGGTCGGGCTGAGCTGCAGACCACCACCCCGCTCCCTGGGCTCGTGGTTGTAAATCAGAGGTCTCCTGAGATCTGAAAAACTAGGTGGAGTAGGATTTCTGCATCGGATAAGAAAACGAGGTCAGTAAAGCCTTAGTGAGAACTGGATGAGACTGGAGAAGAGCTGGAAACCATGCCCCTAAGAGCGCCTGCCCCANGAAGATGTGTATAAGAGACAGGGTGGGAAGACTGATGGAAAAGGAGTTCTGCATTGGAGAGAGATGGCAGGGCTCCTGTAAGCCAGGCCCAAGCAGTGCCTGGGAGCTGTCTAGGCTCCTGAAGGTACCAAAGCTGGAGGATGTCAGCTCACTGCATCCACTTGATGCGCAAGTTCTTTGTATCTGAGTGGCACATCTCAGCTGTCCTTTAGTAATGAGAATTATCTCAGAGGACTCTTTCCAAAGGGCCCTGAAAGATTTCTTTTGTAGTCTGCACTATTCTTACCAACTCTAGGGACACCGTGAACATATTGAATAGTAACAGAGTAAAGACTCCTGAACCCTACCCTTCATGAGAATCATATGCAAGTGTCCTGGAGGGCCATCGTGTTCTACTGGAAAGCCCCAAACTGGCAATTCTATGCTCCACATGAGATGACGGGGTACATTTATGACACAAACTCTTATTTCTCAACTGAAGAAACTATAGCAACCCTGTTCAAAACAGCAATATGCACTAAACCATCTGACAGATAACTGAGGCAGAGCTGAAGTTTATCACAAAAAGATGTTTGATGTGGTGCCAGGGACACTTCATGCCCCTCTGCAGTTCTGTGGTATTGATTTGGATGAGGATATTCTTGCCTCCTGTCTCTTTCCCTACTACTCCATCCATCTCTGTGTATGACTTGATAGATACTCCATTGTATATCATCTTTACCTAGCAACACTGGAACAAGGGACCCTGTCCACGGGAACAAGGGGAGCAAGAAAGAGAAGATGACTTTTCGAGGATGAAAGAGACATTTGCAAGGCAAAGGGGGAGGGACATGCTAGGCAGGTAAAACCACAGCTGTAAAGTCTAGGCAACACAGAAGTCCAAGATATACTCAGGAAATAGCTATTCATCTAGTGCGACAGTGAGAGAGAAAGAGAGAGAGAGTGTGTATGTATGTACTGTCTGGAGGGGAAGGGGAAGAAAGAATGGCTAAAATGAAATCCTAGAGAGAAGCTGGAGCCTTTATTTGGTTCTCATACATTTTAATTAATATCTTACAAATGCTTTTTTATGCTACCCCATGGGTGAGAAATGGAAATTTCTTTGAGACAGATCTGCACTGCTCAATACAGCAACCTCTAGCCATATGTGGAAGTTTATTTTAAAGTTAAATTAATCCATACTAAAATAAATGAGATGGCTGGATGGCATCACTGACTCGATGGACGCGAGTCTGAGTGAACTCCCGGAGTTGGTAATGGACAGGGAGGCCTGGCGTGCTGCAATTCATGGGGTTGCAAAGAGTCAGATACGACTGAGTGACTGAACTGAACTGATTGTTCCCAAGTCACATTAGCCACACGTCAAGCATTCAATAGCCACATGTGGCAGGAAGCTAGTCCATTGGCNAGGCCTGGCGTGCTGCAATTCATGGGGTTGCAAAGAGTCAGATACGACTGAGTGACTGAACTGAACTGATTGTTCCCAAGTCACATTAGCCACACGTCAAGCATTCAATAGCCACATGTGGCAGGAAGCTAGTCCATTGGCTGGTGCAAATATAAAACATTTAGATCATCACAGAACTTTCTGTTGTACAGCACTGAGTGGACAATTCACAACTCAGCTTTCTGCAGTATTACTTCTGCCCTGAAAAAGACAAAGAACTTTGGCAAAGGAACTTAATGAGGAAGTAACAGGGCTATGCCCAGTAACTGGACATAAGCACTGCTGCAAAAGACTGAAAGATTTGCTTTTCATCTTCTAAATAAAAGCAGATTTCTCCCACGCAGAAAGCTGTGATAATCCATGGCTTTAATTNATGAGGAAGTAACAGGGCTATGCCCAGTAACTGGACATAAGCACTGCTGCAAAAGACTGAAAGATTTGCTTTTCATCTTCTAAATAAAAGCAGATTTCTCCCACGCAGAAAGCTGTGATAATCCATGGCTTTAATTTTGAAAATGAAATCAAAGGCTAATTGGGAGAAAGTATTACAAGAAAAAAACTCCAGAGTCTCACTCCTGGGCTCAAAGATGATTTTGCCTCTTACTTCTACTAGAGATCAGTGGAGAAATAACTTCAGAAAGAATAAAGAGATGGAGCCAAAGCAAAAAACAACACCCAAATGTGGATGTGACTGGTGATGGAAGTAAAGTCTGATGCTATAAAGAGCAATACTGCAAAGAGCAATACTGGAAGGCTAGGTCCATGAATCAAGGCAAATTGGAAGTAGTCAAACAGGAGATGCAAGAGTGAGAATCAACATTTTAGGAATCAGTGGACTAAAATGGACTGGAATGGGTGAATTTAACTCAGATAACCATTATATCTACAACTGTGGCCAAGAATCCTAAGAAGAAATGGAGTAGAAGTCATTGTCAACAAAAGAGTCTGAAATGCAGTACATGGATGCAATCTCAAAAACAACAGAATGATCTGTGTTCATTTCCAAGGCAAATCATTCAATATCAGAATAATCCAAGTCTAATGCCCCAACCAGTTATGATGAAGAACCTGAAGTTTATTGGTTCTATGGAGACCTACGAGACCTTCTAAAACTAACACCCCCAAAAGATGTCCTTTTCATTATAAGGTACTGGAATGCAAAAGTAGGAAGTCAAGAAATACTGAAGTTATAGGTAAATTTGGCCTTGGAGTACAGAATGAAGCAGGGCAAAGGCTAATAGAGCTTTGCCAAGAGAATGCAGTGGTCATAGAAAACACCCTCTTCCAACAAATCAACAGAATACTCTACACATGGACATCACCAGATGGTCAACACCGAAATCAGACTGATTATATTCTTTGCAGCCAAAGATGGAGAAGCTCTATACNCGAGGCAAAGGCAAGAAGTTCTTCCTCAGTTACAAAGGGCTCTGTTCTTCCAGACCAGGCAGTGGAGCGTCCTCTAGGGAGGGACGGCAGTCCAGGTGAGGAGTGAGGCGCGTGAGTGGTGAAGCCCTTAAACCGGACGCTGGGTTAAACCCCAAGGGGCTGTCCCCTCTATCCCCCTCCCCCATCCCCAAAGGGCAGAAGCCAGGGAGTTCCTGCTACAGGAAGTGGCCGTGGGGGTGAGGGGTGTAGAGTGAGGCCAACTCTGCTGGCTGGCTCACAGTTGGAAGCAAGAAACGAATTCTGCTCAAGTTATGAAATAAGCCGACCAATTCCTATCTTGGGAAGTAAGAGCACATGGTGCCCCCAGCGAGGGTGGGCCCGTCAGGCCCAGACTCTGCCCCGAACATCAGTGGGCGCTGCTCCCTGTGAAGCCTGCTCCCCTCTCAGGGGCAGCCGTGCTGTGTCCCAGCACCGGTGCAGATTGCAGGCCTTGCTGTGCCACGCAGTAAGCTCTCAGCCCCAGAGATCAGCTGAGCATGAATTCAAAGTCCACTAAGAGGATCGTTTAAAAACATGTCCATAGTGAGGTGGGGCTTGCTGCTGTAGCTTCTTGAGATGACTGTCTCCTGTGTGTCTGCCTACCTTGTGAATATATCTACAGCGGCTTCTAAAATGCCTTCTCGACTTGAACACCTTGAATGTTTTCTTAAATGTGACAGGCCTGAGTAGCTGGAGCGGAAGCACTGTGGAACATTCTACAACATTCTCTCCAATCCATGGTGCTTCCCAAGGGACCACCATTTCAACCCAGTCCACTCTGCCTTGAGAGCCCACAGAGCAAGCTCCTTCACTTGGCCTGACACCATCCTCCCCATGGCAGCGAGCAAACGGGTAAGACATTCAGAGGGCCTGGACGTTTGTAATCTTGACCTGAGTTTGCCTTGATATGACTTAGCCACTCATGCTGTGGAACAGAAGTGGTCATGGTGAGAAAGCCAGTGGTGGAACCGGAGCGACTGACGACGAGAACTTGTCCAGTTCCACCTCGGTTGCTGGCTTCCATGCTGGGGGACTCCAGGGACTAAGCTCCTCTGATGCTGCCTATTACACTATTACACTTCTTATTGTTGTTGTTGTTTAGTTGCTAAGTCATATCAGACTCTTTTGCGACCCCATAGACTGTGTAGTACATCAGGCTCCTCTGTCCATGGGCTTCTTCAGGCAAGAATACTGGAGTGGCCTGCCACTTCCTTCTTCACAGGATCTTCCCTACCCAGGGATCGAACCCGGGTCTCCTGCATTGGCAGGCAAATTCTTTACCACTGAGTCACCAGGGAAGCCCTCTTATTTTTAAGGAACACATAAAAATGCAAGCCATATAATCCAGCAAACACATCACATCTTAGGTAATAATCTAAGACATATAACTAGAAAGCTAGTGATAGCAGAGAAGTGCCAGTTAAGCAAAAACAGTAGATTTTAGACATGGCCATGAGACGGCTTCTGAAGATCACTTCATGTGTCGCCCTGTTTCCACCTGTCGTAAAACTTCCAGAGAGAGAGAGAGATTGGAGGTAAGATTATGGCTCTTAAGTAGACGAGCTACTTTTTTCTCAGTCTAATTGGTTAGAGCTTAAAGAAAGCACTTATGCTCACATGAATTGTGCAGAAAGGAGTTTTAACAAATAGGGAGGCAGTGCTAGACATAGTACAGACTGAGATCAGTTTTCAGAGAAGAAATCGCTTTCTAGGAAGAACCCACACCCTGTAAACTCTGCAGTCACAGGAAGTCCTTCTGTGCACTGGGGTTCCCTGGTGAATACATTTGGAGGCAGGTGTTCATACAGTCAGTAAATAATTGTGTTTACTCGCTAAGTATGAGTAAATCGCTTGTCCTCCCATTACTAACAGTAGAGATCCGAACTGCTCTGAGGCCACACCTTTCTGGATTTCCAGCGTTTCTCACCTGCAGCACTAGTGACATTTTGCGTTGGATCATTTATTGCTGGGGGGAGGGTGGTCCTGTGCGTGGCTGGATGTTTAGCTGCACTTACCCACCTCTATACCCACTAGATACCTCTGGCCCCTCTCTCCCAGTCCTGCAGCCAAAATCGTTCCCAGGCACTGCCCAGTTGTTCCCAGGAGACGAAATCCCTCCTCTCCCCCATGTTGAGAACCCATGATGTAAGGGGATGTAGGGACATCTTTTTTCTCCATTGTTTTCTGACAATTAAGTTAGCTCTTAGGGGAGCCCAGAGAGACAGAAGATGTCATTCCCAGTGCTGCTGATCCCCAGCCGGTCGATGGAGTGGAGAAGTGCTGAGCACGTGGGTACCCCGAGTTAACCAGTCCAGTCTGGGGGTAGGTGAAAGGTCACTGTGACAGCAGTTATTCCCACCCCTACCCCCAGCACCTGGGTTTCCCATGAACAAACCGCATCAAGTGCCAAGTGGGCCAGACCCTGCTGTGGCTGTGGGGAAAGAGGAATTCTGGATTCAGAACATAAAAACAACCCTTTGGCAATAGGCAGTGACTAGAGTAGAGATGAATAATGGCATGTCTCCCTAGAAGAAGTCGTCTTATTTTCGTAGCAAAGCTATCTCTGTGCGCTGAGGCATGAGGGAGAATACTGTCTATATACAAAATGCTCCCCAAACATATGATGTTACGTCAAAAACGCTGAAGAGAAGGATACAACATCAAAAACAAACCAAAAAAAAAAAAAAAAAAGGCAAAACTGTCTTGGCTCTGTAGACAGAGCTAATGCTTCCTCTACATCGAAAAAAAATATTTGCTCTGTGGTTGGTCACATCTGAAGGCTGTTGGGTGAGGTAACGCTACGGTTGCCATGGAGACGTGCTTTTCCAGCAGTGCTGGCATCAGGAAGCTTCACTGAGTCGCCTCTCATCTGTAGCTGAGTGCCTGATATACCGGGGGAAGAAAATCATGGCCCAAACCAGGACGGAGCTCGAGAGGGAGCAGAGCCGTGGCACCAGGGACACTCTCCAGATTTGTCTGGTCTGAGGACCTCAGAGTCCCCTTGGCATGTAAGGAGACCAGTAAGGGGACGGTGGTGGTTTCTGAGCTTGCAGGAAGGTAAGAGTGACGGGGTGGAATGTGCATGAAGGCCAGCCTGTGACACTGACTCCTCCTCCCACTGGCACTTGAATCCAAAGAAGCATCTGCTTTGAACTCTGCCTTTGAAGGGGGAGCTGGCCCTTGCTGTCAGCATTCTGGGTTCTCAAAAGAGGAGACAGTTCTGTAGCCACAAATAGACTAGAAACGGCTTTGATGGTAACATTTGGCCGGACTCAAGCACTCTGAATTCTCCTGGAAGAAGATTCATGGGCCGCAATGCTAACCCACAAATGTCACACACTTTATGGTGGGACTCAGCGTGGTGTTTTTTCACAAGGAGCAGTATTTATGGTGGCCTGGGCAGGTGCCTATACAGCCCGAGATGTAGCTCAGGCTCCCATTCCTAGTAGCTTTCTCTGTACGGATCAACTTGTGTCCAAAGAGGCTGGGTCGGTATCTGACAAATGATGTCTCATGGTTGAAGTGTTTGTTTCCAACAAGCCAAGGTTAACAGTCTGGCAGTGGACTGACTGCAGTGTTATAAAGTTTGATCTCACAAAAGAGGAGCAGGAGTGGCTGACACACCAGCTTGTGTCTGTGTCATTCTGTGCTTTGGCACATGGGCTGGCCCTCACTTACAGCAGAGGAGGCGACATAAAAGCAGAATAATTGGATTTCAAATAGAATGGGGATTTTTGTACCCCATGGGGCTGTGAGGGGTGAGGCATATTGTGTGACTTCTGATTTCCAGGGAAATACATTTCCTGTACCACTGCTGAGACGTACTGGGTAAATTCCAGAAGGAATAATGCAGAGTGAGATATGGCTTCTGGCTTCTTTGGCACCTAGAGTGAGAACTGACACATTTTCTGAAAGAAATAATAGATTACAAACTAACATTCTTGAAGCTTTTAAGACTTTCCCTAATCCCAGAAATTTTCTGAAAATATGATGGCTTCCATTTTCACTTTGTGGTATGTCTAGTTGCTATGGGAGAAGGCAATGGCAACCCACTCCCGTACTCTTTCCTGGAAAATCCCATGGACAGAGGAGCCTGGAAGGCTGCAGTCCATGGCGTCGCTAAGGGTCCGACACGACTGAGTGACTTCACTTTCACTTTTCACTTTCGTGCATTGGAAAAGGAAATGGCAACCCACTCCAGTGTTCTTGCCTGGAGAATCCCAGGGACAGCGGAGCCTGGTGGGCTGCCATCTATGGGGTCGCACAGAGTTGGACACGACTGAAGTGACTTAGCAGCAGCAGCAGCAGTTGCTAGGGGAGGTAATAAAAGAGCAGCTCCTTTTAAAAAACAATCTGAGTCCTGGTTTCTGCTGGTGCCTCAGAGGTAAAGAATCTGCCGGCCAATGCAGGAGACAGGTTTGATCCCTGGACCAGGTTGATCCCACATGCCACAGAGCAACTAAGCCCGTGGGCCGTAACTGCTGAGCTTGTGGTCTAGAGTTCAGGAGCTGCAGCTGCTGAAGTCCACGTGCTCTAGAGGCTGTCCTTTGCAACAGGAGAAGCCACTGCAATGAGAAGTCCACACACCATGACTAGAGAGTAGCTCCTGCTCCACAACCAGAGAAAAGCATACGCAGCAAGGAAGGCCCAGCACTCCCCAAAATAAAGAAAAAAATAAACAAAAATTATATTTTAAAAATAAAACAACTGTGGTCATGAACATTCACCCTGCTTTGCAATCTGACCAACAGATTCTCCTATTCCCGGTCACCGTGCCTCTTTTCAAAATTTCATTCCAACCGATGTTCTAACCGGGGACTTAAGGAGAGGACAGCCCATCACGTGATGTGGGACAGATGCATTCAACCCCTGCAGAGGAAGAGAGTTACTTGTAAACACACAAAAACGTGGCTGGGAAGTTCACCAGGGAACGTCACTGAGACCTGAGGCTGCTGCAGGGACTGGTCTTCCCTCATTGGGTTAATTTATACCTTCATGAAATGCTGTTTCCTGTCTCTCCAGCTGGTTTCGTTGCTCTCAGCTCCCACATAGCCAACTGGGACCCCGCTCTGGTTCCCCAGCTTTGACTTAACTTCAATGGACCCTTCATCTCACCTCTGCTACTCAAAGGAGTACGTCAAGGCTGTATATTGTCACCCTGCTTATTTAACTTACATGCAGAGTACATCATGAGAAACGCTGGGCTGGAAGAAACACAGGCTGGAATCAAGATTGCCGGGAGAAATATCAATAACCTCAGATATGCAGATGACACCACCCTTAAGGCAGAAAGTGAAGAGGAGCTAAAAAGCCTCTTGATGAAAGTGAAAGAGGAGAGTAAAAAAGTTGGCTTAAAGCTCAACATTCAGAAAACAAAGATCATGGCATCCGGTCCCATCACTTCATGGAAAATAGATGGGGAAACAGTGGAAACAGTGTCAGACTTTATTTTGGGGGGCTCCAAAATCACTGCAGATGGTGACTGCAGCCATGAAATTAAAAGACGCTTACTCCTTGGAAGAAAAGTTATGACCAACCTAGATAGTATATTCAAAAGCAGAGACATTACTTTGCCGACTAAGGTCCGTCTAGTCAAGGCTATGGTTTTTCCTGTGGTCATGTATGGATGTGAGAGTTGGACTGTGAAGAAGGCTGAGCACCAAAGAATTGATGCTTTTGAACTGTGGTGTTGGAGAAGACTCTTGAGAGTCCCTTGGACTGCAAGGAGATCCAACCAGTCCATTCTGAAGGAGATCAACCCTGGGAGTTCTTTGGAAGGACTGATGCTGAAGCTGAAACTCCAGAACTTTGGCCACCTCATACGAAGAGTTGACTCATTGGAAGACCCTGATGCTGGGAGGGATTGGGGGCAGGAGGAGAAGGGGACGACCAAGGATGAGATGGCTGGATGGCATCACCGACTCGATGGACATGAGTTTGAGTGAACTCCGGGAGATGGTGATGGACAGGGAGGCCTGGTGTGCTGCGGTTCATGGGGTCGCAAAGAGTCGGACACGACTGAGTGACTGAACTGAACTGAACTGAACTGAACTCATGCCTCACTCCTCAGCTCACCTTTTCCAGCCACCTTAGCTTTGGCAGCCTGTAGACCGGCTACCCCAGGTCCTTTGCTTGTCCCTCAGGTTCCAGGAGCAAGAGAACTGTGCCACCACGGCTGCCCGGCGTGTGATGGAGCATGCTTTCTGAGAGGGGCATTTCCCTGCCAGTGGAGATCAACCTCCTAGTTCAGCCATTGGCTGCCATCCCAGCTCTGAAAGACATCACTCCTTCCCGCCCTGATTCGGCTCCAACTTTCTTTCCCGACCCTCTCCCTAGCCCAGAGGGAGCACTGGCAAGTCCTCGCAGACCTTCCTCTCTCTCACCTCTGTGGGTTTTTGACACCTGTGGGAGATTGGCTACAATGCCCAGCCCCAGCCACTTCTTGAAGCCCATCCTTTCTGTGAAGCTTCCTCTGATCCTGACTGATGGAAAACAAAACAAACTACACGCTCGTCCAGTCCTGCTAAGCATGTCTTGTTGCAACGTGCTGGTGCCCAGCAGAGGGGAGCAGGTCTCTCCACCCGTTGAATCACGGGCTTGTTTTGGCCGATGGAACATGAGCAAACACAACACATGGAGCGGCTGGGAATGCGTGTGTGCATCAGGGCTTTTCCTCTATCCAGCTGATCTGAACCTTTTTTCCACCAGGAGAGTGAGGCTGGACCACAACTAGAGGACAAGACATCCTCTCTATCGCAGCCATCCCAGACGGGTGAGCCAGGCTCCCCTAGACACCCCGGCACTGCTGAGCCAACCCCAGACAGAACTGCCCGGCCCCCCTCACAGGTTGCCCAAGACAACAGGTAGGTGTCTTCTGAACCACTGAGCAGTTTGTTAGGCAGCAAACCATCCCTTTGCATCTCCCACCTTGGAATCCTTCTCCTTTTTTGAAGCCGCATAGCAGCTCAGCTGGTAAAGAAACTGCCTGCAATGTAGGAGACCCTGGTTTGATTCCTGGGTCAGGAAGATCCCCTGGAGAAGGGATAGACTACCCACGCCAGTATTCTTGGGCTTCTCTGGTGGCTCAGACAGGAAAGAATCCACCTGCAATGCAAGAGACCTGGCTTCAATCCCTGGGTTCGGAAGATCCCCTGGAGAAGGACATGACAACCCACTCCAGTATTCTTGCTTGGAGAATCCCATGGACAGAGGAGCCTGGTGCGTTCCTGTCCACAGGGTTGCAAAGAATCAGATAACTGAAATGCCTTCACACACACACATCAATGTGTAGACAATTCCTTGTTCTCTACATTTGGAAGTATAAACAATATAAACTTGTTAATTCTGTAAGTAATTTTTATAATTATGATGTAAGTCTATTCTATCCTTAAAATATTAAAAATAAATATTCTCTTTATGGGAACTTAAAATAAATATTCCCTTTATGGGAAAAAAAAAATCTTGAGCCTCTTCTACCAAGTAACAGAATCTGACAATCAGCTGGTCCAGTGAGCCAGCATAAATAGAGATTGCTGTGGCTGGGCTCAGGCGGGGCTCCTCCCCTGCTTTGGAGCAGAGGGAAGTTGAAAAGGAGATTGCCGTTAAAAGCCAGCCTTTGGAGCCATTTGGACCGCAATGTGCATACTGGTTCTATCAGGCACTCCTCGGGGCCCTGGGAGGACAACCTCTCTCTCTGTGAGTCTCCATCTCTTTATCATTGGGTGAGCAGCCGAGACCCCTCCTCCATGTCCTCCTGTTGCTTCTCTCTCTGCCACAAAGGCCGTGCATCTTGTCTGAAGAAGATGCTCATGCCAGCATTGCCTGCCAAAGGCCCCATTTTATAGTTTTGTTTCTTTGTTTATTTATTTGGGGCTGTGCTGAGTCTTCCTTGCTGCTTGGGCTTTTCTCTAGCTGTGGCCAACGGGGACTGTTCTCTCACTGTGGTGTGGAGGCTTCTCATGCAGAGCACAAGCTCTAGGGCGCACGGGCCTCAGTAGTTGCAGTTCCCAAGCTCTAGAGCATAGGCTCAGTAGTTCTGGTGCACAGGCTTGGTTATGTGAGGCATGTGGGATCTTCCCAGACCAGGGGTCAAACCCGTGTCTATTGCATTGACAGGCAGATTCTTTCCCACTGAGCCACCAAGCAAGCCCCAAAGACCCCATTTTAAACTCAACCAATTAAGGACAATCAAACCAGTCCATCCTAAAGGAGATCAGTCCTGAGTATTCACTGGAAGGACTGCTGCTGAAGCTGAAGCTACGATACTTTGGCCACCTGATGTGAAGAAGTGACTCAATGGAAAAGACCCTGATGCTGGGAAAGACAAATGGCAGGAGGAGAAAGGGATGACAGAGGATGAGGTGGTTGGTTGGCATCACTGACTCAATGGACATGAGTTTGAGCAAGCTCGGGGAGTTGGTCATGGACAGGGAAGCCTGGAGTGCTGCAGTCCATGGGGTCGCAAAGAGTCGGAAACAATTGAGCGACTGAACTGAACTGAATTGAGGACTGCCGGAAATACCATATTCATCTCCTGTGACCTTCATCTTGCAATGGCTATTGAGTTCTGCCTCCATACATCGCGGCCATTTGCACCGCTGTAAAACACCTTCTCCATCCTAGACTCACCACAAGCTGTGAGCCTGGATGGGCTGCACCAAATATCAAGGGAATAGAAGAGACAGTGGTGCTGGAGCACGTGGCTGCATCGAACACTTAATTTCACCATCTGAATAGCTCTTCAATCTGTCCATTCCCACAGCTGCCACTTTAGTCCAAGCTCCCATCTTGTCTTACCTAGACACCTGCAGATGCCTCCTTCTTGCTTGGAATACACAGAAAAAGCAGAGCCTACAAGATCTTCTGTGAGGATCACTTATTTAAAAGTAGTCCCAGGAATCAGAAGGGAGGGACAGGCAGACGCGAGGAGAAGAAATGTTCATATACAAGTGTATAAGTGGGGTCACCGCTGTGGGACCTAAGAGTAGAGCCTGATGGCCCAGGAGGACGGTTTATCCATCGTATCCTGGAAGCATGAGCTCCCCTGCAGTTCGGGTCATTCCTACAGGTGCCCCAGCAGCTACCCCAGCACTGAGGTCACTGCAGGGAAAAGGGGCACGTGAGGCTAGGGCTGTGAGTGTGAGGCGGAGACCACCTGGGAGTGTCCGCCTCGGCCGAGGCTGAACGCAAAGGGGATGCTTAGCAGGCGAGGGGCAGGGCTGCCGAGGCTTCCCGTGCAATCTCCTCACTGTACAGTCTCTTCCTGTACCATCTCTGCCCTCCTCCGTGCTGGCTCCTTGCTCTTCTCTGCACAGGAGCAACAGTGATTATGTTTTCAAAACATTAACTGGATCTGTCAAATATACACTCCAAACTCTCAGGGCTTAAATCTATGGATAAAGGTCAGGCTTCTCTGGAGGCTTGGCCGTAAAGAACCCGCCTGCAATGCAGGAACAGCAGGAGATGCAGGTTTGATCCCTGTGTTGAGATCTCCTAGAGAAGGAAGTGGCTACCCACTCCAGCACTCTTGCCTGGAGAGCACCATGGACCAAGGAGCCTGGCAGGCTACAGTCCATGGGGTCGCAAAGAGTCAGACACAACTGAAGCAACTTAGCATACATGCATGTATGGATAAAGGTCACAACCCAAAGATGGCTCGGGGAGCCCTGCCACCTCTGCCCACTGCTCCTGTCTGCCCCCACCTCACTCTCCTGGAATGTGTCCCCACCTGACTCTCTCGGAACAGGCCACCCTACCTGCTTGCTCGCTGCTCCAAAGTGCTGTGACCACACTGACCACAGAGCCTTTGCACATGCAGTTTCTTCTTTCACCACAAACCCCTTCTTGTCCTTCGCCTCTCAGCTCAAGTGTCACTCCCACAGAGGAGCCTTTCGAGCTCTGTCTCTGAGATGGGCCAGGGTCCCTTGTCAAGCCTGTTAGAGAACCCCACAGTCTCCTTTCAGGGGGTCTGTTGTCAGCATTTGCCTGGTGGGGAAAGGGGAGGGGGCTGTAGGTAGAAGAGAGCAACCGACTTCTCACTGCATAGCCTTGGGGATGTTAGGAAATCCCTACCTGTTCTCATGGTACCAACTAAACTATCAGGTAAATAAAAATAAATCAAAGCAATAAGACAACTGCAAAACCCGTAAGTGGCCAACCGGTTGCTCTGGTCACTGTGTCTGGACAGCTGCCCCTTTGGGGCCTGCCTGTCCCAGGGCATCCTCATCTCTGCAGCCCGCTTCCTACCAAGATGTATACGACTGCTGTGGAACACACCTTTTTCCCTTCCAGAGACGAGAAGGGTCAGAATGTTTCCTCCTGGGTCTTTATTCAAGTTTTGAGGTTCCCCACTTCCTGAAGGGCTAACACTGGCTGAAGCTTGGGGGCCTTATGGTTAGGGACAATCTGAGCATCGGACTACCAGGACTTTATCAGAGAAACAGATGGAGGTATTTTCACTTACCTAATCTGAAGAGATCACAAAACTTGGGCAGTAAGTTTGACTTTTAAACTCTTGAGAGTCCCTTGGACAGCAAGGAGCTCAAACCAGTCCATCCTGAAGGAAATCAACCCTGAAGATTCATTGGAAGTGCTGAAGCTAAAGCTCCAGTATTTTGACCACCTGATGCAAAGAGCTGATTCATTGGAAAAGACCCCCATGATGGGAAATATTGAGTGCAGGAGGAGAAGGGGACGAAAGAGGATAAGATGGTCAGATAGCATCACTGATCCAATTGACACGAATCTGAGCAAACTCTAGGAGACAGTGAAGAACAGGGAAGTCTGGTGGGCGACAGTCCGTGGGGTTGCAAAGAGCTGGACACGACTGAGCGACTGAACAACAAGAAGTTTGGCTTTTAAACTCTCTGGCAACAGATACCGAAAAAGGGGGGCAAAGTTCTTGGATATGGAAAATTTTCATCCGGGAATGTGTCTGAGTTTTAGGAAAAGCTGACAGCTTTTAACTTGTATCTCCAAAGACCCAGCCCACCTTCCCTAATCATAGTCCCTTCCTTCTTCTCTGTAACAGTTTGATTGAAGTATAGTTGATATACGGTAAACCGCATGTGTTTAAGGAATGCAGTTTCAGGAGTTTGGGCACAAATGCACACCCGTGATACCATCACCCTGTTTTCAGAGTAACTGACATACCATCACCTCCGAACACTGTCCAGGACACACCGTCATTGTGTCCCTCTGTTTGATGCTTGTATGCATAGTGACAAGTTAATGTGACACCTACTCTCTTAACAAAGTTTTAAGTGTACAATACAGTTTTGTTGATCATAAGCCCTACATGGTACAGCAGATCTCTAGAACTAATTCATCTTGCATAACTGAAACTTTCCCTGGAGGAGAGCATGGCAACGCATTCCAATATTCTTGCCTGGGAAATCCCATGGACAGAGGATCTTGGCGTGCTACAGTCCAGGGGGTGGCAAAGAGTCAGACATGATTGAGAGACAGCACAGCTGAAACTTTATACCCACTGACCAGCAGCTCCGCACTTCCCCCTCCTCCTTCTCCAGTAAGCACTGTTCTACTTTCTGCTTCTGTGACTATTTGAGATTTCTCATATAAGGGGCATTGTGCACTATTTCTCCTTTGCTGTCTGGCTTATGGACTTCCCAGGCAGCTCAATGGTAAGAAATCTGCCTGCCAGGCAGGAGACTCGGGTTCAGTCCCTGGGTTGGAAGAATCCCCCTGGAGTAGGGCATGGCAGCTCACCAGTATTCTTGTCTGGAGAATTCCATGGACAGAGGAGTCTAGTGGGCTATAGTCCACAGGGTTGAAAAGAGGTGGACACAACTGAGCAACTCAACAACAGCAGCAGCAGCAATCTGGCTCATTTCACTGAGCACAGTGTCCTCTAGGTTCACCCAAGTTGTTGCAAATGGCACTCAATGTCCATCGACAGACAAGTGGATAAAGAAAATGTGAAATGTACATAGAGGGGAACATTACTCAGTCTTCAAAAAGAAGGAAAGCAGTCCCTCTCTTCTTCATTCATCCTTTTCTAAATTTAAATTTTTATTTTTAATACAAATTTATTTATTTTAATTGTAGGCTAATTACTTTACAATATTAATATTTTCTTTAAAAAATTTATTTATTTGGCTGTACTGGGTCTTAGTTGTGCTTTTGATCTTTAGTTGCAGCATGTGGGATCCTGTTCCCCAACCAGGGATTGACCTTGGGCATCCTGCATTGAACCTGGGCATCCTGCATTGGGACCGTGCAGTCTTAGCCACTAGACCACCAGGGAAGTTTGTAATCTTTGTTTTATGTTGTGGTATAGTTGACCTTCTTAATTTATCTGTTTTTTCAAGTTCTCACCCCTCAGAACACCCCGTTCTTTCTTTTCTGCCTCCCGACTCCCCTTTGCCTTGGCTTTCTCTCTCTCCCGCGTCCTCTCCTTCCTTCTGCTGCTCAGCCTTGCCCTCTCCCCTGCCCCTAACTCTGCCTCCCTTCCCTTTCCCACACCCATCCACAAACTTCCTGTTCCTTCCATTTTCACTATCTAAAGTGCTTCCAGCAATATGAAAGACTTGAAAGGGAAGAGAACAGGACACGACTGTCCGGAACATTCCTTTCCAGCCCTTTTCCCCAAGGACTTCAGAATATTTCAGGCCCAGTGCTGTTCTCTCCCTCTGAAGCTGCGCCTCTGCCATCCCTCGTCCCTCCTAAGAGCCGGGAGCAGATGCTTCTTGGGCTTCCAGGGAAGGGGCGGCACACCCCCCATCGCCTCTCCCTCCCATGGTGCTGTCAGGCACCTCCCGGCAGGGGCACCTGTGTCCTGGAGCCAAGGCCAAGTTCCCTGCTGGGCCTGGGTGAGTGAAGGGTCACCCCCCTGCCCCTGCAACCCAGCCTCGGACAGCTGCTGCCCACCAGGGGCACGGATTGACGGAGCTTCTCCAGAGAAAGCCACCTCAGCCCGCCTTACAGGCAGAGTCACTAATGATTTGGCAGCAACAGAGCACAAAAGTCTTAAAAAGAAAGTTGCCCCTTATCAGTCAGAAGAGCAGAGCCAGTTGTTAACACTTGATCATGGTGTATCTCCCGAGGTGGGTGTGGTGAAGGGAGGCCCAAGGAGTTACCTCCATGCACAGATAGACCCGGGCCTGGTGTTTGCAGAGTCTAGATGTCACCATGGCCAGGATTCCTTTTCCTTTTTCCTTCAGAGAGGAAAAATTAAAACCAAGTCTGTCCACTTTGCTGGTCGAGGCAGCTCGTTCGGTTCAATAACAGATGGCACTGGGATGCCTGGGAGCTGTCCTCATTGCCAGGGATAGTTGTATGTTGGGTATAGCCCCAGCAGCCTTTCTATTCCCATGAGGCCCAGCCCATGAGCATTTATTTGGGATCCTTCCCAAATCAGGCAGGGGCCAAAGGATATGAGCTGGTGACCCCAAAGCAATACACTGTTCTTCCACCATCTTTCTTCTTGTTTGGCTGTTTTTGGAATTTGTGTCTGAGAGGAATGTCTAGGGCAGTTTGTAGATGAGGTTTATGGGTTGCGAGCTAGGGGAGAGATAGGGAGGGGAGGAGCAGGGAATAGGGAGAGGCTGGAGTGGTGTGAGGAGGAGGTGATGGTGGTTTGATGGGGTGATGGAGGAGGGAAGCAGGGGGTGTGTATCACTGTGGGCAGAATATGGCCTTCAATTTTCTGCATGGCTTGTAGTAAGAGCCTGTCCCCAGGGCTGCATGCGGGGCTAGATCCCACACATGGCTGCCACCACCTGGAACCTGCTAGAACCCAGGCAGCTATCTGCCCAAGTTCTAGGCCTTTCCTGTGAGGCATAGGTGGGCACTGAAGGGAAGGCAGGGGTGGGGGCAGGGAGTGGATAATGGCATTAGTGATCTTGACCCTGGAGCCCGATGCTGGAGGGTGTTTCAGCTCTGGGTACCAGGGGTGGCAGCGTCGTGCCAGGGCAGCCTTGCCTTGGTGAAGCCCGCTTTCCTTCCTGGAAGAGACTTGAGCCCCCTTGGAGGTTTTCCAAACCAAGTCAGGCTACAGAAAGGGAAGGGGGCATCCTTCCCGTCTCCCTTGGTTTATCACGTTCCTCCTGCTCATGGACATTATGCCTGCATTGGTTCAACCACTATATTTTTTCCAGGCAGCATTTCCTTGGTCAAGGTGACAAGCTGCTCCTAGGGCCCCTGGCACCCCAGTGATGTGGCTGCCTACCCACCATGGGAAAGGAGAGACACTGGCCCTTTGGAAAGAGACTCAGTGACCCCAGAGCCACAAATGAACAGCAAGGCAGAAAGAACCTCTGTACATATCCACCCCTCACCCACCCCATCTCCAAGTGCAGTTGGTTTTTAATGGTCCCCCAGGAAGGAGACAGGGCTCTGGCTTCAGCATCCTGTATCAGCTTCTAATAGCCCCACGAACGACTCAGAGCTCCAGAAGGAATCCTGTGCCCAGGGACCTTCTTCGTATGTCTTGTCACCGCGGCATCAGGCTCCTTTGAGCCCTGTTTGATGCTATTTCATCAAGCCCTTGATGAAACCCTGTCTTTGGTTTTTGCTAACTTACAACACATCTTCATGGCCTCTGGGGTTCCAGGGGCACAGAGTCTGGACCAAACGTCAGAGTCTATCCTCCCGTCCTGCAGGCGAGCATAGTCAGGGCGTCTGAAGTGCCAAGTGGCCCATTTGTGAGTGGATGGATGAAAGTGACCTTGCTGCCCAAGCAGGGCCTGGCAGGCTCGGCCGGTGCAGGGCATCCTGTCACCCGGCACCCTGACCTGGTTCACCGCTGGCCGAGGCCAGAGCCCTGGCAGCAGGCCCGACTCAGCTGCGTCCTCTGGCCTCACACAGCATCTTTGTCATGAAGCTTGGCAAGGACCGCTGAGTCCTTTCTGTTACTCCAGAATCATGCTCTGGGGAGGAGAGGCGCTCTGGCCAGCCTGTCTGGAAGCATAGGTGGAGGCTGCTGAGGTGGAATTTCAGTTGCTGTGAGGGTTTGATGTGCTGGGAAAGGGGGGAGGTGACTGATGGTGTCCCTAAAGTGCAGAGGCCTGAAGCCGTATGCAGAGTGTGGGGAATCCAGCCTGGGCAGTGGGCCCGTCAGGCCAGTCTGGGAAGACTGCTTCAGTCTTGGCAATGGTCAAACCCTCAAGGGCCATGACCACACCACTTATTTATTTGTATTCCCTTGTGTAACCCAGCATGGAGCTTTGTCCAAGTAGCCAGACTAACTCAATGGTCCAGGGGGTATAGCCGTCAGCCCGGCAGTCTGGGTTCAGATCCCTGCTCTGTAGTTTAGACCTGGAACCAGGAGAGTTAAGCCCTCAGGAGAGTTAACTGCCCTCTCTGGGCCTCAGTGTGCTCATCTGTTAAATGGACACAGAGCGAGTGCCTTGTGAGGCGGCTGCCTTTAGAACAGTGTTTGGCTTATTTGCTACTGCTTTGAGGCACACACCAAGTGTTGGTGGAATGGAAAGCTGGAATCCAGGTGGCATCACACTGTCAGGTAGATACCCATGGTCTTAGCTTTGGGCTCCTTGACTCTAGAGGAAGCCCAGATGGCTCAGTGGTAAAAAAAAAAAAAACCTACCTGCCATCTAAACAGACATTTCTCCAAAGAAGACATACAGATGGCTAACATGAAAAGATGCTCAACATCGCTCATTATTAGAGAAATGCAAGTCAAAACTGCAATAAAATATCACCTCACACCAGTTAGAATGGCCCTCATCAAAAAGTCTACAAATGATAAATGCTGGAGAGGGTGTGGAGAAAAGGGAACTCCCTTGCACTGTTGGTGGGAATGTAAATTGATGCAGACACTATGGAAGACAGTATGGAGACTCCTTAAAAAACTAGGAATAAAACAACCATATGACCCTGCACGCCTAGGCATATACCCTGAGGAAACCAAAATTGAAATAGACACATGTATCCCATTCTTCATTGCAGCACTATTTACAATAGCTAGAAAATGGAAGCAACCTACATGTCCATTGACAGATAAATCAATAAAGAAGTTGTGGTATATACACACAATGGAATATTACTCAGCCATAAAAAGGAATGCATTTGAGTCAGTTCTAATGAGGTGGATGAACCTAGAACCTATTCTACAGAGTGAAGTAAGTCAGAAAGAGAAAGATAAATATTGTATTCTAATGCATATATATGGAATCTAGAAAAATGGGACTGAAGAATTTATTTACAGGGCAGCAATGGAGAAACAGACGGGTAAGCTGGGCAAGAAGCCCACCACCAATTCCATCCCTTCTGTTGCACTCCTACCCCAGCTCCCTCTCCCTCTCTTCACCTTTCTGTCTACCCACAGGAGACTGAGAACATCGGCGAACAGCACTCCAGATCCAGAGGCTGGACCTCAGGGTACTGGGGCGCTCAGTCCTGTCGATTCGGAGACTCTGGGCTACCAGGGATGTAACTGGATTCCAGAAGCCTCTGTCCTCTGGGAGGCAGGGTCAGATCCAGCCTGGGCCCTGCACCTGTGCAGGGAGTAACGTCGCCGGAGGGCATACATTCGCCTGTGCATTCCCTTCTTGGCTGTGGGCACTCCAGGCCACCCCTTCGGGCTCTGCACTCTGTCAAGCTCATCACTGTGTCTAAAGAAACTCCTTAGAGAGCTCAGGTTCTCCCTGCCGAGGCAGGACCAGCTGAAGAAGGATCTGGAGCTGGAGGGGCCTAGCGAAGGGTGAAGGGACAGCGTTGGTCCCTTTCGGTTCCAAGGCTCCGGCTGCTCCCGGATCCTCTGACCAGCACCAGGGTCCAAGCGGCTCCTGCTTTCCCAGGGTCTAGAGCCGTGCCTGGCACTCAGCAGCCTCACAGCAAATATACCTTGACCGGGGACAGGCATTGTGGAGAGGGGCAGGGGCCTCTCAGCGCTCTGGAGCACCCTCTGTTTTCCTCCTACAACAACCAGGGGTGGGGGCGGGGAAGCAATTACAGGGTGTCTCCAAGGTTCTCAGCCNTCAGCAGCCTCACAGCAAATATACCTTGACCGGGGACAGGCATTGTGGAGAGGGGCAGGGGCCTCTCAGCGCTCTGGAGCACCCTCTGTTTTCCTCCTACAACAACCAGGGGTGGGGGCGGGGAAGCGATTACAGGGTGTCTCCAAGGTTCTCAGCCTCACTCCTGCCATCCTGCTTATCTTTACCACTCAGTGCGACACCCGCCTCCCCCGGCTCCAGCCCGTTACCAGAGCTTCCCTCCCCTCCTCCACCTTCTGATGTTAAGATGCACATACAAATTCTCATCAGTGATCTCAAGAATCCTTCTTCCACTGAAGAAAGAAATCTCTAAGATGACAGACCTCAGGCATCAACAAGAGAGAGGAAAGCTTGTCTTGGGGAGGGGGCGACAATGGGGACTTCCACAGGCACAGAAACTTCCCCTGAGCCCCATCTCCCCCACCAGCCTCACCCAGAGCATCCTGTGTTAGCTCGATGGCACTAGCAGAGAGTGACCCAGAGCCTCGACGAGGCCCATCTGAGTATGAAAGCTGATGATGCGGATGTGGGGGAGCTGAGCATAAGCGGCCCTACAGTCCCTTTCTTCTCAGCACAGCCCCTGACTGCAGCCAGTCCAGTGGTGAGCAGTCAGCAGTCAGGGAGTGTGGCTGCCCAGCGCACCTTCCTGGCTGCCTGGGTGTGGTCTTGGAAGGGGGAGGCTGGGCTGTGAAAACAGACGATGTCAATTTCAGGCAGCATTTGGGGAGAATACTGTTCCACTTGCTCATTCTCCTTAGTACTCCCCACAAAACTTGATTCAATCAGCCACGGATGAGAAAGGCCTGTTACCATAGCAACACCACTGTGAGAATGAGAAAAATCAGCAACAGAGCTGGCTGGGTTCTCATCTGGAAGCGGGCACCAGGATGGTAAAGAAACCGAGCAAATCCTGGGCGACCCTGAGCCCACCATGCTCCCTGTGGTTGAACTTTCATCCCATGTGGGACCCCAGGAAAGGCACAGGGTGCCCCCAAGATGATTATGCCGAGGGGCACACACCTGCTCATTGCCTGGTTTCCATTAAGCCAGCCTGGACTCTTTAGTCCTGTGTTTATTTTCGTGGCTAATGTAACCTATGCAGACTGGTGATCTGCACGCTTCTTTTTCTTATATTGTTTCCTGTTTAGTGGAACGTGTTCAGTATTTCCGTGCGTTTTCATTTCTTATCTGACACTCCCAAAGGGAACCATGGCCATGGCCTGGAAAAGGTTCACAGTCAAAGGGAGAGAATCTTTGCGAAAGATGAAGGGTTTTGGTCCAGCCTCTACACCCTTTTGGAGTTGGACAAGCTGGAGTTTCTAAAGAGAAATCGTTGGCTGGCTGGACCCAGTGTCCCAGCCCAGGGCCAGAATGAGATATTCAGGAAAGGTGTTTCTAGGAGGCATGCAGCTTTGAAAATTTCCAAGTCTGGACTTGAAGATTTGAGATAAAGTGACCCTCCTACCTTCCTGAAGCTCTCTTTCTGCCGGTTTCCTCAGAGATCCACTTACCAGCCCATCTCTGGGCCTGGCCAGAACTAATAGCCCTGGGTTTGGAAATATCCCCCAATATAACCTCCTCCAAGGGTTTTACCCTTCGCTCAGAACTCCACTGGGCCTTTTAAAGTAGATTGAATCCATATGTTTCTGATTCATTTACACTTTACTCATCAGAATGTTCCCTTTTTTATGAGTGATTTGTTGTCTTAAGATGCCTTTGCAGTCTTGTTTATAAGCATGTCTTACCCCCTTAGAAACAAGATACTGTGTTTTGTTAAGCATGGGGGTAGGGGCGGAGGTGGTAAAAATGTAGCTTCAGATCTGAGTTTGTTTTGGGTCACAAGAGGAAATGCAGTGTTTCAGCAGAGCTGTTTGGTTTAAATGTCAAGAGATTTGTCTTTTCTGATCAGAGTATTGAGCTTCAGAGTGAATATCCATCCCCTCTTCCTAGACTGAAAACTCAGTTTCTCTGAGCAGCTGTGCAGCCATAGGCTGATCACGTAATCTCTTTTCTCCTCAAATCCTTCATCTGTAAAATGGGGATAATAGTGCTCCCTGCCTCACAGGGCTGTTGTAGTAATAACGTGTTGCGGCTGTTATAAAAATGTGAGTCATACAGTATTAGCCAAAGTTCCTTTAAACAGTGCCAAGGCCATGCATTCTGTATCCTTTCCATCAATATGCCACCCCTCTGATCCACTTTGCTCCAATGAATCGTCCAGGACTCAGTTCAAATATCCCCTATCGTAAGACCTTCTCTGCTCACCAGTCTTGACTGACATTTTCTCCTCTGTATCCCTGCAGCATCTTACACATGCCTTCACTGTCAGTCTCATCACTTGGCTTTTTGTTTCTATAACTTGACTTTCCCCTCAAGGAAACTGACGTCTCCTTGAGGGCAGTAAAGTGATTTTTATCTTGGTTAAACCCATAGGAGGTGCTCAACAATAGTTTGAAATTAACGAGATAAAAACAGAAAAGGGGACACAGTGGTCCTCCCTCTTTTTTGTACTCAGGATGAATCCAGTTGGCTGTATTTTGTGAGAACTCTGGCTTTACAAGAAAGGAGACAGATGGAGTAAAGCAGTGGAGACACTGTCTCCAACGTGAGTGGGGTGGGAGGTGGCCAGAGAGAGAAAGGAACCAGAGAAGTGTTGGGATGTGAACCATAGAGGCAAACCCAAGTTTCCTGGAGAAGGTGGAGAGTTCATTTTGGGATGTGCTGAACATACACTCATGTTAAAATATCTTGCAAAATATTGACGTGTGGGCTGGAGAAAGTTTGGAGCTACAGATGTTGAAACACTGAGGGAACATTTGAAGTTATGGTGGGTCATACCATCCAGGAAGCATGGTCTCTGAGGCCTTGGAACATAAACTGTCAGCCAGTATCATTTTTTCTAGACGCTTGGAGTATAAAGCTAGGTTGTTCATTAGAGACCTTTCTATAGCATTTACAACTATAAATTTCCCCCTTAACACTGCTTTCACTGCATCCCATAAGTTCTGGTATGTTATGTTTTTATTTTCACTTGTCTCAAGGTATTTTCCCAATTTCCCTTGTGATTTCTTTCTTGACTCACTGGTTGTTGAAAAGTATGTTGTTTAATTTCCACATATTTGTGGATTTTTCCGTTTTCCTTCTGCTATTGATTTCTAATTTCATTCCACTGTGGTTGGAAAAGATATTTTGTATGATTTCAGTCTTTTAAAAAATCTATTAAGACTTGTTTGGGGGCCTATCCTGGACATTGTTCCTTGTGCAATTGAGAGAAATGTGTATTGTGCTGTTGTTGGGTGGAGTGCTCTGTATGTGTCTGTTAGGTCCAACTGGTTTCTAGGTTTGTTCAAGTCTTCCATTTCATTATTGGTCTTTTGTCTGGTTACTTAAAGTAGGGTATTGAGTCTCCTACTATTATTACAGAGCTGTCTTTTTCTTCCTTCAATTCTTTCAATATTTGCTTCATATATTTGGACTCTGGTTCTTGTTGCATATATGTTTACATTTGTTACATTTTCCTGGTGAATTGACCCTTTTATCAATATATAATGTCCTTCATCTCTTACAGTAGTTTTTGACAAAGTATATTTTATCAGGTATTTGTATAGCCACCTCAGTTATCTTTTTGTTACTATTTGTATAGAATATCATCTTTCACTTTCAATCTATGTATCCTTAGATCTAAATTTCTTATAAGCAGCATAAAAGTAGATCATGCTTTTTATTTTTTATCCATTCTGCCAGTGTATGCCTTTTGATTGGGAAATTTAAGCTATTTACATTTAAAGTAATTATTAACAGGGAAAGACTTACTTATGCCATTTTGCTATTTGTTTTCTGTATGCATTATAGCCTTTTTTTTGGTCCCTCATATCCTCTATTACTGCCTTCCTTTGTATTTAGTTGAATTTTTTTTTTTTTTTTTTTTTTTTGTAGTGACATGTTTTGATCTCCTTCCCATTCCCTTTTGTGTATATTCTACATGTGTTTTCTTCACGGCCACCATGGGGATTTATATCACCATTCTAAAGTTATGACNCTTTGTATTTAGTTGAAATTTTTTTTTTTTTTTGTAGTGACATGTTTTGATCTCCTTCCCATTCCCGTTTGTGTATATTCTACATGTGTTTTCTTCACGGCCACCATGGGGATTTATATCACCATTCTAAAGTTATGACAATCTATTTTGAATTGATACCAACTTAACTTCCGTGACATACAAAAACTCTACTCCTTTACAATTCTGTTTGCCCCCAACTTTATGCTATCGATGCCACAAATTACGTCTTTATATCTTATACACTAGTTAACAAAGACTTTCTCCATGTATTTACCTGTACCAGAGACCAACATCTTCCCAGGGCTGTGAGTAGCTTTATAACATCCTTGCACTCCAACTTGAAGAAATCCCTGCAACATCACATGTAGGGCACAACCAGTGGTAATGAACTCCTTGTTTTTGCTTATCTGGGAATGTCTTACTGTCTCCCTTATTTTTGAAGGACAGTGTTGCTGAATATAGAATTCTCATCTGATAATTTTTTTTTCCTTTCAGGACTTTAAATATATCATCCCATTGACTTCTGGCCTCCAAGTATTCCAATAAGAAATTGGCTGATAATCTTACTGGGTATTCTTTATATACAATGAGCAACTTTCCTCTTGCTGATTCAAGACTTTTCTCTTCGTTTTTCAACAGATTAATTATAGTGTGTCTCCGTGTGGGTCTTTTTCGTTCTACCCTACTTGGAACTCATTGAGTTTTTTGAATTCAGATTCACGTCTTTCCTTAAATATGAAGAGTTTTCAGCTGTTATTTTGATACGCTCNTTCTCTTCGTTTTTCAACAGATTAATTATAGTGTGTCTCCGTGTGGGTCTTTTTCGTTCTACCCTACTTGGAACTCATTGAGTTTTTTGAATTCAGATTCACGTCTTTCCTTAAATATGAAGAGTTTTCAGCTGTTATTTTGATACGCTCTCTGATCCTTTTTGTCTTCTACTTTCGGAACTTCCATAATGCATATTTTGGTCTACTTGATGAGGTCCTGTAAGTTTCTTAAATTCTGTTCACTTTTCTTTATTCTTTTTTTTCTTTCTGCTAATCAGGCTTAATAATTGCCAATGTCCTATCTTTGGATTCATTGATTGTTTTTCCTGTTCAAATTTGCTGTTGAACCCCTCTAGCTAATTTACTTACAGGTACCTCACACTTTTTGAAAGTTAGCTTTATGTCATTTCACTTTTACAAAAGACCAATATTAGTAACTGTTTTTTACTAACCAAAAGAAGTCAGAAGAGAATATTCACTTTTACAGAAAAAAGGTGAAAATAGCCTTCAGCATTTTTTTTGCAGTGAGCTATTATAGAGACAGTACTTCTCCAGGAACTACACTCAGCATCTCAGCATCAAGCCACCATAGTTCTGAACTGTGTATGTAAGCATCTGTGCTTTATCCTGATTTATTTTGTGCATCCATTAGCAATATGTAACCTAAGGTAATTGCTTCTCCACTTTATGCCACTTTGGCTTATGAAAAAGTTTCACAGAAATGCTCTGCTTTCAGGGAATGGGGGAAACCTTATTGTACTTTTCAGCTTCAGAATTCCTGTTTGGTTCCTTTACATAATTTCTGTCTCTATTCTCATTGTGCTCATACATTGATTCCTGACTCTCCTTAGCTCTTTTCCCATGCTTTCCTTTAGCTCTCTAAGAATATTTTAAATGACTGTTTTCTCATGGATACAGAGAACAGATTGCTGGTTGCCAGGGGCAATGGAGAAATGAGTAAAGGTGGCCAAATGTCCTTTCAATTGTGAAATAAATATGTCCTGATGATGTAATGTACACTGGTGATGTAACGGGCACCATGGTAACTGCAGCTAACAATATCGTATAGTATATTTGAAAATTAAGATCTTAAAAGTTCTCATCACGAGAAAAAATACAACTCTGATGATGGATATTAGCTAGAGTTATTGTGGTGATGATTTTGCAGTATATACATATATCAAATCATTATGTTATATACCTAAAACTAATGTACTGTTATATTTTAATTATGTCTCAATAGCAGATCAAACCAAATTTTGGTATAAACATTGAATTTCCTTACTAAAATTTGAGAAATTCATCTCATTTAAATGCTTTCTTCTCTGCAATCACCCTATGTGCTTTTCCAGTCTTCTAATTTCACTGAGGCTAAGTCAAAGCTCTCTTTTGTAAGTGTCACATTGCACTTGGAAATAAGTGGGTTATTTTCAAATATCTTTNTTACTAAAATTTGAGAAATTCATCTCATTTAAATGCTTTCTTCTCTGCAATCACCCTATGTGCTTTTCCAGTCTTCTAATTTCACTGAGGCTAAGTCAAAGCTCTCTTTTGTAAGTGTCACATTGCACTTGGAAATAAGTGGGTTATTTTCAAATATCTTTTGATATTGATTTCTAACATTATTACACAATAATAAGAGAACAGACTCTGTATGATTTCAATACTTTTAGACAATGAAGGTTTTGCACCTTGTTTTATGTCCCTAGATATATTCCAATGTCTCCTGGTTTATAGTCTATGGGAACATGAATAGAATTTGTATCCTGCTATTGTGTGAAAATTGTATAAATCTTAATTATGTTAAATTGGTTCAGAATGCTTTTCAGGTCTACGATATCCTTCTACTTTTCTGTCTATTCATTCTATTAATTTTTGAGAATTTGATATTGAAATTCCAACTAAAAATCTTCATTTATATACTTAAAAATAATTGTAATATAAGTGAAATTATATGTAAGCTTGTTCTGTATTTTCCAAGTCTCCTGTAAATATGTTATCATACTTTCATGATTAAAAAAAACTTTTTAAATTGTAATGAATAAAATTTGAGAAATTCGGAATTATCAGACACAGGTCCAAGAATCAGATAAAGGATGTGGACTGGTGTTAAAAGCAGTTGTCTCTGCACAGATGTAGACATGTGGACATCAAGAGGGAAGAGGGGTCTCAGAGAAATTAGGAGATGGGGATTGACACAGATACATTATTGATACTACATATAAATCAGGTGACTAATAAGACCCTGCTGAATAGCACAGGGAACTCTACTCAGTGGTCTGTGGTGACATAATTGGGAAGGAGATCCAAAAAGAGGGGAATATACATATACACATGGCTGATTCACTTTGCTGTACAACAGAAACGGGCACAACATTGTAAAATAACTGTGCCCCAATAAAAATTAATTCTTAAATGAAGCAGAGTACTGGGACCATATGCTTTGTTTCTTTGTACCNAAATAAAAACAAAAATAAACAAATGGGATCTAATTAAAATTAAAAGCTTCTGTACATTTAGTTTTTAATGCATTTTATCTTTGTGTATGGCATTAGGTAGTTATCTAATTTCATTTTTCATTATTTTTTACATAACTGTCCAGTTTTCCCAGCCCTACTTATTGAAGAGGCTCTTTTTACTCCATTGTATATTTTTGCCTCCTTTGTCAAAAATAAGATAACCATAGGTACACGGTTTTATCTCTGGGTCTCTATCTTTTTCCATTGGTCTATATGTCTGTTTTGGGGCCAATATCATACTGTCTTGACGACTGTAGCTTTGTAGTGTAGTCTGAAGTCAGGAAGGTTAATTCCTCCAGCTCCATTCTTCTTTCTCAAGACTCAGGGTCCTTTGTGTTTTCATATAAATTGTGGAAAAATTTTTTCTAGTTCTGTGAAAAAAATCCATTGGTAAATTGATAGGGATTACATTGAACCTGTAGATTGGATTTGGTAGTATAATCATTTTCACAGTTTTGATTCTTCTGANTCTCAAGACTCAGGGTCCTTTGTGTTTTCATATAAATTGTGGAAAAATTTTTTCTAGTTCTGTGAAAAAAATCCATTGGTAAGTTGATAGGGATTACATTGAACCTGTAGATTGGATTTGGTAGTATAATCATTTTCACAGTTTTGATTCTTCTGACCCAGGAACATGGAATATCTCTCCATCTGTTTATGTCATCTTTGATTTCTTTCATCAGTGTCTTATAGTTTTCCATATACAGGTCTTTTGTTTCCTTAATTAGGTTTATTCCTAGATATTTTATTTTATTTTTTGCAATGGTGAATTTTATTGATTTCTTAATTTCTCTTTCTGATTTTTCACTGTTAGTGTATAGGAGTGTAAGTTATTTCTGTGCATTGACATTATATCCTACAACTTTGCTGAATTAGCTGATTAGCGCTAGTAATTTTCTTTTAGTTTCTTTTGGGTTTTCTATTACAGTAACATGTCATCTGCAAACAGGGAGAGCTTTACTCCTTCTTTTCTGATATGGGTTATTTTTATTTATTTTTGTTCTCCGATTGCTGTAGCTAGGACTTCCAAAACCATGTTGAATAATAGTAGTGAGAGTGGACACTCTTTTCTTGTTACTGATCTTAGAGGGAAATATTTTAGTTTTTCACCATTGAGAATAAAATTTTCTGTGGGCTTTTCATATATGGCCTTTACTATGTTGAGATAGATTCCCTCTATGCCCAATTTTTGAAGTGTTTTTATCATAAATGGATATTGGATTTTGTTGAAGGCTTTTTCTGCATCTACTGAGATGATCATATGACTTTTATCTTTCAGTTTGTTGATATGGTGTATCATATTGATTGATTTGCATATACTGAAGATCCCTGCATCTTCCCTTGCATCCCTGAAATAAACCTGACTTGATCACAGTGTTTGAGATTTTTAATTTGTTGTTTGTTTCTGTTTGTTAGAATTTTGTTTAGGATATTTGCTTCTATGTTCATCACTGATATTTGGCCTGTAGTTTTCTTTTTTCATGCTATCTTTTCCTGGTTTTGGTATCAGGGTGATGGTGGCCTTGTAGAATGAGTTTGGAAGTGTTCCTTCCTCTGCAATTTTTTGGAAGAGTTTCAGAAAAATAAACATTAGCTCTTCTCTAAATGTTTTATAAAATTTCCCTATGAAGCCATCTGGTCCTGGGCTTTTGTTTTTGGGGAGACTTTTGATCATGGTTTTAATTTCAGTGTTTGTAATTGGGTCGTTCATAATTTCTATTTCTTCCTGGTTCAGTCCTGGGTTGATGATCTTTTCTAAGTATCTGTCCATTTCTTCTAAGTTGCTCTTTTTATTAGCATATATTTGCTGATATTCTCTTATGATCTTTTGAATTTCTGTGTTGTCTGTTGTAACCTCTCTGTTCTCATTTCTAATTTTATTGATCTGATTTTTCTCCTTTTTTTTTTTTTTTTTTTTTTTG
>SJYV01027328.1:583344-617298 GCA_006410875.1 Neotragus pygmaeus
GAAGAAAAGTTACGACCAACCTAGATAGCATATTCAAAAGCAGAGATATTACTTTGCCAACAAATGTCCATCTAGTCATAACTTTGGTTTTTCCAGTAGTCATGTATGAATGTGAGAGTTGAACTGTAAAGAAAGCTGAGCGCCAAAGAATTGATACTTTTGAACTGTGGTATTGGAGAAGACTCTTGAGAGTCCCTTGAACTGCAAGGAGATCCAACCAGTCTATTCTGAAGGCGGTCAGCCCTGGGATTTCTTTGGAGGGAATGATGCTGAAGCTGAAACTCCAGTACTTTGGCCACCTCATGCGAAGAGTTGACTCATTGGAAAAGACTCTGATGCTTGGAGGCATTGGGGGCAGGAGGAGAAGGG
The DNA here is from genome assembly GCA_006410875.1 of Neotragus pygmaeus. Lineage (NCBI taxonomy): Eukaryota > Metazoa > Chordata > Mammalia > Artiodactyla > Bovidae > Neotragus > Neotragus pygmaeus. Next base: position 583,714 of record SJYV01027328.1, read on the forward strand.
GACGACAGAGGATGAGATGGCTGGGTGGCATCACTGCCTCGATGGACGTGAGTCTGAGTGAACTGTGGGAGTTGGTGATGGACAGGGAGGCCTGGCATGCTGCGATCTGTGGGGTTGCAGAGTCATACACAACTGAGAGACTGAACTGAACTGAATTCATGTTGGACTAATTCTTGTATGACAGAAATGATATCAATATTGTAAAGCAAATATCCCTCAATTAAAAATAAATTATTTCCAAATCTCTCATGTTAGATTCTGATTGATTTGATATTAAATCTATTAAATAGTTATTCAATTATTCTGCCATTAACAATGTGGTCTTGTGGTAGGATGCAAGGCCCAGGTATCATTATCAACCATTTTATGGCTTAGCTTCCCCCTATTCTGAGTTGAGTTATCCAATATGTCCTTGATTCGCAGTTCTTCAGACTTTAACTCTGGCCTACTTCATTGACTATCAGTGACTTACACCGTTAAACCTACTTTTACCAGGAAATAATATGCCCCCAACAAGTTATAGCCTTTCAAATGTCTGCTCCTTTTACTGATTTTGGACTCATTTAACGTCTAACCCATCATACCATCTCCTATCTCTGTGTTCTGAGTCCACTCAAGGCTATTATTTTCATTCATACTCATAATAGATCCCAACTATTACTGGTTTAATTATGTCCTGAGCTAAGATCTTTGATTATTCTCTATTCTCATAGTCAACCAGACAAGTATCACCACAAACAGTCTGACATTACCATGTCTTTTGTTTCTTTTTGCTCCCCATTGAAGGCTTCTGTTAACCTAGCTATGATTACTAGATCCATCACAATTTCATGCTATGCAATTTCGGCAAGAATTTTAGGAATACTTGGCAATGTTTTCCTCATCTCTAATTAACTCATTATAACTTTTCTCTTAACAGCTGTTCAAAATATTCTCCATTGCTTTCATATCCCAAATCTACTTCTACACCACACTCTGGGTAAATGTTCTTGCTTCTGGTTTGCTATTAAGATAGATGGCATTCTGCGATTTACCATCTGTATGATGCTTCTATAATTAAAACGTGAATTTATCATACCATCCCCATTGCCATTATCTGGCTCCAGCTGAAACCTTTAGACACTTATAGAGTCTACTGACTTCTGTTTCTTTCTTCTTCTTTATTTTTTTTTTTTAATTTCCCTGTTTATCCCATATAGCCATGCTTTCCTACAGTTCCTGGCCTCCGTTTCCTAAACTTAACTTTGTATGTGCTCTTTTCTCCACTCATCTCTCTTTGGCACACTTTATACTCCTTAGCTCAAGCATCAGTTCCCTTGGATTCCTTCCTCTAGGTTATTTAGATGAAGCTTCTCTTTTGTTCCGTCTTGAAAGTATACTTATTTCACTTGCCACTAATGTGTTCAAAGCAATTTGAAATCCAAAACCTTTTCTTAAATTATTTTTCAAGTCCGTTGTACTATCTAGTTCAGTTCAGTCGCTCAGTTGTGTCCGACTCTTTGTGACCTCATGAATAACAGCAACCCAGGGCCCTGTGTCCATCACCAACTCCCGGACTTCACACAGACTCTCGTCCATCGAGTCGGTGATGCCATCCAGGCATCTTATCCACTGTCATCCCCTTCTCTTCCTGCCCCCAATCCCTCCCAGCATCAGGGTTTTTTCTAATGAGACAACACTTCTCATGAGGTGGCCAAAGTACTGGAGTTTCAGAATTAGCATCATTCCTTCCAAAGAACACCCAGACCTGATCTCTTTCAGAATGGACTGGTTGGATCCCCTTGCAGTTCAAAGGACTCTCTAAGAGTCTCCTCCAATACCACAGTTCAAAAGCACCNAGTACTGGAGTTTCAGAATTAGCATCATTCCTTCCAAAGAACACCCAGACCTGATCTCTTTCAGAATGGACTGGTTGGATCCCCTTGCAGTTCAAAGGACTCTCTAAGAGTCTCCTCCAATACCACAGTTCAAAAGCACCAATTCTTCTGTGCTCAGCTTTCTTCACAGTCCAACTCTCACATCCATACATGACCACAGGAAAAACCACAGCCTTGACTAGATGGATCTTTGTTGGCAAAGTAATGTCTCTGCTTTTCAATAAGCTATCTAGGTTGGTCATGACTTTTCTTCCAAGGAGTAAGCATCTTTTAATTTCATGGCTGCAGTCACCATCTGCAGTGATTTTGGGGCCCAGAAAAATAAAGTCTGACACGTTTCCACTGCTTCCCCATCTATTTCCCATGAAGTGATGGGACCAGATGCCATGATCTTCATTTTCTGAATGTTGAGCTTTAAGTCAATATTTTCACTTTCCTCTTTCAATTTCATCAAAAGACTTTAGTTCCTCTTCACTTTCTGCCATAAGTGTGGTGTCATCTGCATATGTGAGGTTATTGATACTTCTCCTGGCAATCTTGATTCCAGCTTGTGCTTCTTCCAGCCCAGCATTTGTCATGATGTACTAGACATTTAATTTAATAAGCAGTGTGACAATATACAGCCTTGATGTACTCTTTTTCCTGTTTAGAACCAGTCTGTTGTTCCATGTCCAGTTATAACTGTTGCTTCCTGACCTGCATAGAGGTTTCTCAAGAGACAGGTCAGATGGTCTGGTATTCCCATCTCTTTCAGNCAGAGTGAAGTAAGCCAGAAAGAAAAATACCAATACAGTATACTAACGCATATATATGGAATTTAGAAAGATGGTAATGATAACCTTTTATGAGAGACAGCAAAAGAGACACAGATGTATAGAAGAATCTTCTGGACTGTGGGAGAGGGAGAGGGTGGGATGATTTGGGAGAATGGCATTGAAACATGTATAATATCATATGTGAAACAAATCGTCAGTCCAGGTTCTATGCATGATACAGGATGCTCAGGGCTGGTGCACTAGGATGACCCAGAGGGATGGTATGGGGAGGGAGGTGGGATGAGGGTTCAGGATGGGGAACACATGTATACCCATGGCGGATTCATGTTGATGTATGGCAAAACCAATACAATATTATAAAGTAATTATCCTCCAATTAAAATAAATAAATTTATATTATTTTAAAAATAATAATTAAAAAATTAAATTGAAGAAACTAGGGAAAATCACTAGGCTATTCACGTATGACCTAAATCAAATTCTTAATGATTATGCAGTGGAAGAGACAAATAGATTCAAGGGAAAAAAAATAGAAATAATTAGGCTTTTCACCAACAGAGACTTTCTTCCACTTCAATTATTCCAAATAATTAAAGATGGGGTATTGCCTATGAATTTTCCTCCCCCAGCCATTTATTTCTTTTAAGGAAGAACCGGAAGCCTGCAGGCTTGATTTAGAAGGAATTCACATGTCAGATGACAATGCATGACAGGTGACAGACTTTTCTGCCAAACAGAACAGAATGAACAGGTATTCTCAGGAACTTAAGAGCACAAACTCTGTTCTGTTTTTTAACCATTTAACCAGGCTATGGGCTTGGCAGGAGGGAGTAAATGAGTGAAGAAATGAATAAGCTAATAACTAATTTTCTGTGTGGAGCATTGTTCAAAAATAATTCTACCTGCAATACATAAAGGATCAAAGAAGATCCTCATAGAAACACATACCTTATTTACATGTTTCTCTGGAAGTTAATCAGTAACTCCTAGAGCCAGTAATTTTCACATTGATCAAACTAGTACTAAAAAAAAATAAGTGTCTGAAGTCTTTTTATTGTATTGAACGCCTGTATTTCTCTGGCGATGGTTTCTGCCATTATTTTTTCCTTTGAATGTTTTACTATTTATTAGTATGCTTATGATTTTCTTTGGTTGAAAACTGAACATTTGTAAAAATGACCACCTCTCCCAGTGCAGAATGGCTTTGTGCTGGGGGAAATCCTTAAGTGATTAGCCAGGCACGCTGAGTCTCTGGACCACCCCACAGAAAAAGCTTAGGGTCATCTTGGAGCATGCATCTTGCCTGGGCCTGTGTGTGGCTTTTCAATCACCTCACATACACAGTTGCTTATAAATGTCTTGACGGTATCACCTGAGTTTCTCCTTAGGGCCTTAGATTGTTGACGGTGCGTTTCCACCTGTGATCCTTTGTCCCTGACACCAGCACACCCATAGTTCTCTGAGCAGTGCTAGCTGCTTCTCTCTGCCTTGGATCTGAATTAGGTGACCCAGAGGCCAGTCTCCAAGCAGCCCCCAGAGAGGATACAACCTTGCAAATCTGCTCTGTTCCTTGCCGTTCAAGGGAGGGGCCTGGGAGCTGCTGTGTCCTCCAGACCAAGATCACCAGGGAGAGGGTGGGGAAAGGGCAGGCAAAAGTATCCATACCACAGACTTTCCTACTGTTCTGAGAGTGGCGTTTCCTTGATTGGGTGTTTGCTAGGCTGCTGTAGACCTTTGGTTGTTTTTCCATAACTCACACAAGGTTATTTTATCCAGTTTTTGGTTGGCTTTTTTTTTTTTTTTGATGTCTCCATGAGGAAATAAGGCGGTTTCCTAGTCTGCCATTTCTTTTACTGGTGTTTCTCTCTATTATCATTTTTATGCTCCTTCTCAGCCACTGGCAGATGGATATCCTTGACAGATGGAAAGGAAGACGGATCACGGCACACACAGGATGACAGATGAGTTTCTCCCACAAGCAGTATCTCACTGCTTAGGAGCAACAGCTATGAGAAGCAGAAGCCTTAAGAAGGCCAGCTTTTCCCACCCCAAGCTCTACCCCCAAGCATCATACAATCCTATCCCAGTGTAACTGGACCAGGTGGTGGTTTTACCATGGTTGATACAATGGGTGTCTCATGTTGGACAGGTAGCTCTGAAAAGACTCAGTTTCCCTGCAAGCAAAGCCAGACACAAGAGCATCTAGGTAGGTAGTTTATTTGGGAGGTGATTCCAAGTTCCAGAGATGAGGATGGGCGAGAGGGATAGACAAGAAGAAAAAGCCAATATGAGAACGTGGCATCAGTGGCTGCTTCTGTGGCCAAGAGGGGCCCCATTCTGCCCACTGTGTTGGACTCCCCCAAGAAGCAGACAGAACCATCCATTCCTGGGAATTTCCCAAAAGAAGACTGGGGAGCTGAGCAGTCGTCCTTGGGGGCACTCAATCTTTCCTCCACCTCTCCCCTGAGCTTTGTATCCTGAGTTTACTGGGTTCCAATCTATCTCTGAGGAGTTACCCAGCATATGTAAGGCAGCAGTGGACTCTGGCATTGGTCAAGGGTGTGTGTGAGCTGGCTAAGGTGATATTTGTGAAGACTGAGGATGCTGATGGGGAGTGGGCAGGGTCAAATATCTTTGAAGCCTGGCAGTTGTGTGACAGCCTTATAGGTAGATGTGTTAATCTACCAAGCAGAACTCACCAGCGTAGATGCAGCATCTCATTTCTCCTCTTCCTCCTCTCTTTTTTCTCTCTTCTATTCTATTCTTGTCAAATTTCACCCATCAAAAAAGGTGTCAGTACTATAATAATACAGAATTGAATGCTATGCTTCTCCAAGGCACTGGTGGTATATAAGTTTTCCCCTTGTTCTCAGAGTTTCCTAGTGGCTGGTAATCAGAGACATACATCTCAATCCCAGAGGAAAGTCCTTAACCTATTCTTGGATTTTTCCATGGTGCCGTTCTGGGTATTGAAGATGCAGGGGAACCAGGTTCTATCCTAACAGCTACGGATCTGACTAGTGACCCTGCACTGGTCTGCACTGGCTTCTCTATGGTAAACACAGCACAAAGGAGGTACCCAGCAACCCTGTATGCAATCTGCAGGCATTCATTCCCTTTTCCCTGAGGGTTTTTTTTGGCTGAACAGCAAGCTCTCTGGCTCCGCAGCTAGAGAACATCACTAACATAACACAAACTTTGGGCAGCTGCTGGGAGCTGGAGGTGGTTCATGATGAACATCTGTGTGAGGTTTGACCTTTGGGGAGAAGCAACACCAAGCCCCACCACCACAGGCTGCTTTCCATTTGTGTTTAGTGCAAATGAGGCATGATAACAATTAAACACATGGTTTTGGAGGGGGAGGAAATTAAAAAGGCATTTCATCTGCAGTGAAGAGAGGGGGTTCAGAGAAGAAATTCTATGAAAGACAGTAGAAAGAACTGTTACTAGAACTCCTGGAGGTATGGACTATTAGGAGTCATTAGCTTTATGCGAGTCAGGATGTTCACTCTTAATTATGTGATTCTGCACTAAGCAACACACTGCTAGACCACAAAACACCCTGTGGTTGCACAAGTGCAGCTTTTTGAAAGGAGAAGGGTCAGGAGGAAGGGGGTTCTCGACACAACTGGGGACACTGGGTTAGAGAACTTGGGATGCTCACTGGGGTTGGATATTCAGTCATAAACATCAAGGCTAAGATGTTCTGGGAAAGGTTGTCAAGACTGGGGGCTTTAAATCTTGGGAGAAGATTTTTCTTGTAAGATCACTTGAAATTCCCTAGAAGCTGCTTATTTCACTATAATAAAATGAACAAAAATAATCCATGTGAAAACATTAGTCTTCAGAGGCTGGAAAGGCAAACACATTGTGGTTGAAGACAACAGAAAATAAATTTTGGTCGCCTTCCTTAAGCAATGCCAGCTGTGGGTTTGCTTTCTCCAAGCGAGACGGACTGTAAGAGAAGAAAGGGGAGGAGGACTTTCACACCAAAGACCCGGTGTGTGTCTGGCATAAGACAACCATACTCTATTATTTTCCTCCTCAAGTCACTATTATAATTGGAGGCTTAAGTAATGGCATCATAAATGTTTGTTCAAATAAACACCTCCATAGCTCAAAGTCTACTTGGATTAAACAAATTAAAATGACTGAAGTTGAATTCTGTGAGTTTATTAAGCTTTCCCACCCACTCTTTCGAAGGTAGTTTTTAAGAGAAGTTGATCAAAAAGCTTTCAACGGTGAATGTGTATGTTTTACGGCACAACTTAGGGATGGAAAGTATGCTCACTGTGTCAGAGCTGAGCTTCTGGCTCCACCATTTATTAGTTGTCTGACTGTGGGGAAACTTGTTTAGCTTCTTTAAAGCTTAGTTTCATCAATTATAAAATGGATACAATAACTGCAGGTACCCTGTGGAATTACAGAGATTAAACGAGGTAATTCTCATAGAGTACTTAGCACAGTATTTTGCACAGAAAGGGCACTCAATGTTCAATGCAGTTGGCCATCAATATCCTCCTCTTCCTTTTCTTCTTCCTCACCTGGAACAAGGATGAGTAAACTATGACCTACAACCAGTTTTTATAAATGGTTTTATTAGAACCCAGCCATGTCCATTTGTTTACACATTTCCCAAGGCATACATATTACGGTGCAGGGCTGAGTAACTGTGGCAGAGACTGTTTGGCTGGCAAAGTCTAAAATATTTACCGCCTGACCCTTTGCAGAAAAACTTTGCTGACCCCTGCTCTAGAAGCAAAAAAATCTGGGGAAGCATTCAGCTTTTCTTGATCTTAATTTACCAGGGTAATTTTGGTTGGGGGGAACTAGATGAATGAGCCTATAAAGAAACAGACTATTATGTTTTCCTCATAGATTTCCAAAATGTACTAAAGAGTAGAGATGAAGAAACACTAAGAGAGAAAGGTGGGATCTTTTCAATTGAACACTTTACCCCAAGAGGAAAGACGAAGTTAGAATCTTTCAGCTTAAAAGAAAAAAACACAAAAGCAAGCAGAGAATTTCTACTGACTTAGAGGATAATTGTTTCAATAGGCATTGAGCATATGTTAAGTTATTTTATTAAGATAGAAGTTCCTGTTTCTGAGTCCACAGATGTAATATGGAGAAAGTCATAGAGCAGGTATAGCATGGAAGTATCGGCACATAATAACAGATAGAGTATTTGTTCCCAGTGATCTTTTTTCCCCCCTTTACATCTGAGTCAAATACCAAGTACAATGGAATTCCTGGTCTTCTAAAATTCTCTTTTTAGATTCATAGGTGAGAAAATCCTCTTAAAACTCACTTGGAGGAAAGCAGTGACTAAAATTGGAAAGTTAGCAACAGATTGGGAAGAGAATGAAAAAGGATTAGAAAAGATACCTGAAAGATTAGAGAAAAATTGCTTTAGGAAAATCAGCTGAAAGAGAGGGAGGAACAGAAGGAGATTTCCCAGGGTTTGAGGACTCTCTAAAGAAGAGATCCAGGTCAGGAGGGAGCACAAGAGCAGGATTAGGGTTAAGACCAAGAAATTGGCCAGCCTCAGCTTGCCTACAATACCCGCTCTGGTGCTGTGCTAAGTGCTAAGTTGCTTTAGTCATGTCTGACTCTTTGCAATCCCATGGACTGTAGCCTGCCAGGCTCTTCTGTCCATGGGATTCTCTAGGCAAGAAAACTGGAGTGCGCTGCAGTTTCCTCCTCCAGGAAATCTTCCTGACCCAGAAACCACACAAGAGTTGAGCCAGTATCCCTTTTTTGGGGAGCATCCTTCTTCTGGCCCAAGATGCTGTTAGGTCACCTTGTTTCCCATTGATCATCCAGAAGGAATGATGCACGATCATTAGCACCCTGCACTTTTGCTTGTCTCTTTTCCAACTACCCTACGTAAACCTAGGACTACACTGGGCCATACCCTGTGGGCACCTGGTGACTGTTGGGAAGTTATTCAGAAATCGGTGTCCAAAAGTTCCCAGATATTTCTCTTTCTCTCTTAGATTTTTCTAAAGTGTATGGCCGTGATCACAGTGCCTGCAGAGCAGGGGCTTCATGCATGGCAGATTTGTTATTTTCATTGTTGAAACCCAACCAGAAACTTTGGTTTTTGCTGTTTAATAAAGGCATTCTGTTTATTTCTTTATAGCAAGCAAGCAAAAAGCACTTGTCTAAAAAGTCAGTGTAACTTTCAGATTCTCACCCTTAGAAAGTCCTAATCTCAAGTGAAGTGAAGCTGCTCAGTCATGTTCGGCTCTTTGCGACCCCATTGACTATAGCCTACCAGGCTTCTCCATACATGGGATTTTCCAGGCAAGAGTACTGGAGTGGGTTGCCATTTCCTTCTCCTTAAGCTCTCTCTTTTCCTCAATCTGTGATAAACTCCTCATGTGGCAATTTGCAGAAGCAGCCACTGCCTGAGACCATTCATGAGATACACGTGTACAACCCCAACATGATTTTTGTTTCCAATTCTTGAATAAATGTCTTAAAATTCCCCACACGATAAAACCCCTCCACCAGCTCTTTCTTTTCCAGGAACACTGTGATTGCTCTTCTATAGATTTGCAGGATAAAAGAAATTTGAACATTTAAATAATAATGTATTTTTAAAAGGCATAATAGGGTTAGTCAGAGAAAGCCAGTCATTTCATATCATCTGCAGAAGAAATCTAATATGTTTTGGAGTTCACTGGGGAACCGGAGAATACTCAATTTTATGAGAGTATTATGTTTTTATTGAATTATGTCTTTATTCAAAGCAGTTGGGTTCATCCACTGAAATGGGAAGTTTAATCCAGTGATCTTTGGGCTAGTAAAATTAAAACCATGATGAGAGTCTTTTGATGAATCAGTTCTTTCAACAAAGATTGTTGGGTCAGATTGTGGATATTCCTTGGAGATGATGTTGGCGGTGACTCTTGACTGCCTCTATAAGTAGTCAAGGCCAGCAGATCCAGCGCCCTTAAGGGGCCCAAGCATGTTGCAGTGACCAGTGGAAGAGGATGCAGGAATACAAAGTCCTACTTATTAGGGTTTTGCCCCTAGTAGTTGAAAATACCATACTTCTCTGGGCTTCAATTTTGTCATCTACTAAAATAAAGATATAAAACTATTAAAGATCAGCTAATCTGATGTCAAGCTAGTTCCTTAAAACTCTCCAGGGCAGAGTGTGAAAAATAGACACCTCTAAGCACAAATCTGGAAACAACTGTCCGTCAGTATAGGGCTGGTGAAATAAGCTGTGGTAGATCCAACTCTAAGTGCCTTTGAAGAAGCATAAAGTGGACCTGCATGTGCTGGTGTGGGAGGATCCCTCAGAAATGTTTTCAAGTGAAAAAAGCAATGTGCAGAGCAACCGTTATGGCAGAATTTCCTCTTGTGTAAATAAGAACACACGTGGTTTACTGAGGGATATACAAGAAACTGTTAACAGTGTTTATCTTTGTAAACTAATAGCTCTGCACACTTCAAGTATTATTACTAATAACAATGATCATGTTATCAGTTAAGGGTCAATTTTTGTTGTTGTTGTTTGGTTGGTTTTGTTTTGTTTTTCTTTTTTGCCAGCACTGTGTGGCATAAGGGATCTTAGTTCTCCAACCAGGAATTGAACAGGGGCCTCCTGCAATGAAAGCACAGAGTCTTAACCACTGGTCAGGAAGGTACTAAGGGTCCATACTGATGCCTCATTTCCTTTGTCCCCTTCAGCCTGTATCTATTAATATGTGATCACAAGCAGCTACCTTGGAGTTATAGGAAGAAGCCTGCATAAACTGTTGACCTGCGTTTAGATCATCTATTGGTGAGTGATCCTGTGCAAATCACTGTGGACTTCCACAGTGATCCTGTGGATTTCCCTGGTAGCTCAGATGGTAAAGCATCTGTCTATACTGTGGGAGACCTGGGTTCGATCTCTGGGTCGGGAAGATTCCCTGGAGAAGGAAATGGCAACCCATTCCAGTACTCTTACCTAGAAAATCCCATCGACGGAGGAAGCTGGTGCAGGCTACTGCCCATGGGGTCGCAAAGAGTTGGACACGACTGAGCGACTTCACTTTCCTGTGCAAATAACTTCCTTTCTCTGGACCACAGTGTTCTCATCTTTTAAATGGAGTAGCAAGATGAGCAATACAATGTGAGGGTTCTATTTTAATTTGCACATGGCCTTTATCATCTATCTAGGGAGACAGTGACACACAGAAACACACTTGGACAGAAAAACAAGAAAAAAACAGAAAAGATCATGAGTGAACCCCTAGCACTTTCTTTGCTAGCACTTTTCTGTGGGGAATAGAGAAGAAATAATTGTCCTGGAGAGACTCTATGATCTTTTGTTTGAAAGAAAACACACTTGCATGAAACAGACAATGAGTAACATGGGGCCACATAGGAACAAGCCTGATTTATTACATAGAGCTCACTTTAAAATATTACTCACCTAGAACTCAAGAAAACCAGGCCCACCATTGAAAGTCAAACCCTGCTCCCTTGGCCACACTTACACTGACCTATAAAATAAAGGGTGAGTCGGATGACCACTAAGTTCCTTGGCATGACAACATCTATGACTCCATGGTCTTTGACAGCAGGTCCAAGCTGAGGAATTGTTTTTCCCTGACACCAGATTCCTGCCTATTCAGTAGAGTCTCCACTTCCAGTTTAGGGCTTTGACAACCCCACATAACTCCTGTGTGCAAAATTCCCCGAAGATGAAGCCAAAGAGGAGGCCCTCGCTGAGTCGGCCCCATTGTTTCTCTTGGCTCCGCCCTGTCTGCAGTGCATCTGCAGGGACTGAGCTGGGGCCCCAGGTGGCTGTCCCCAGCCCCATCACAAAGGCCCCAGTGAGCGTGGGGACCAGCACAGGACAGGGGCTCCTGGCGGGTCAGACTTGACGCCTGTCTTGACCCCATTGACAGCCGGAGTCTGATAAAGACCGGATTGAGCTAGGGGTTTCTTCCTGACAGCTTAACGGATGATGGTAATTAGGGGGCCTGCGCGGAGAGTGTGGAGACACACAGACTCCATTGTCGGGAGGCTAAATGCTAGAAATGTCAAGGCCAAAATGTGGTATGAAAGAAGCTCAAAGTTTTCCAATATGAGTTTACTGGACATGACCAAGTACACCCATTTCCTTCCTGTGGGTTCCTGACCCAGGACCATCCCCGACAGTGTCTGTACTGGAGCCCTTTTGGTCCTTCAGGTTGAAGCCTCAGAGACCAGCCCCATGAAGGTAGAGGCTGAGCAGTTACCTGTGGAAGGTCTCAGCAAGCCTTGGACTTTCTTTCCTTCTCTGAGAAACCTCTTCCCCAAGACTAATAATCATGCCAATGTCAAGAACCAAAACACAAGCATAGATGTCTAAAGTTGCATTTAATCAGTATTTGTTAGGTCTGTTTACACTTTGTTGTCAAAATGGTGATTAATGAACATGGCTTTAAGCCCAAGAAACTTTCTGAGTCTTTTTAGGCCTTTTCTTAGAAGCTGGAAGTCACAGTGTGCCAGCCATAACAACGTCCAACTTAACGATGATCAAAAATACAGTGAGTAATGGCAGTAATGTCCTCATCAAGGAAAACAACAGCTCACGACTTGGACAGAAACCCAGGGAGTCAGCAAAACTCCCAACCACGGAGGGTTAGAGGCTGGACTTGGCAAGATGCTTACCTGGTCTCAGCACTAGTGAGTTCATTTCCTGGTGAAGTGGGTAAAGCAGACACCTTGAAGGAGATTCATTAATCAAAGAATTAGATAATTCCAGGGTTAGAAGGGATTTTGGAGGGCACAGAGTCCCATGCTTAAACTGTGCCTCCAATATTCCTGCCAAGTAGCTGACCCTCATCTGCTGTAAGGAGGCTGGTGTCAGAAGCTCTTCCTATTTATATAGCCTGTTCCATTTTGGGCAACCACAAGTTTTGAGAACTTTTCCTAATATTGGGCTAAATGCTGTTTCTTTTTACTTCCCCTGGATCAGATCTAATGTATCCCGTGGGGTTACATAGAACACATCTAAGTCCCTGCTCTCTGAATAACCAAAACTACCTATTTGATTTGCAAGGCTCAGTGCAAAGTGAAAACCTGAGTGAAAGTGTTAGTCACTCAGTTGTGTCCAACTCTTTTCCACTCCATGGACTGTAGCCTACCAGGCTCATCTGTCCGTGGAATTCTCCAGGCAAAAATATTGAAGTGGGTTGCCATTTCCTGCTCCAGGGGATCTTCCCCACCCAGGGATGGAACCTGGGTCTCATCCATTGCAGGCAGATTCTTTACTATCTGAGCCACAAGGGAAGTCCGAAAATTTGGGGCCTCCAGTTAAAAATTATTAAGAATTTGAAGGTGGTGCCCACAGAGCCCTGAGCCCCATGTGGCTGGATTGGTGAGCACAGCAGTATGTAACTGTCTTACCTTATTTCTGAAGGACTGGACGTGGCAGAGTGCAAATAGAAGGGGACTTTTCTGCATTTGGTGTTGAATTCTTTCTCAGTTCCCTCTTCTTTCCTGCAGATCCTGTAGAATATTCAGGTCATTTACATTCTTTTATCAAACTCTCTTCTGATGGCTCCCTCTGCTTCCCCTGCCAGGCTGGGGGCTGGGAAGCCTGCAGAGATCTGAGCCCTACCATACTGCCCACTCAGATCTTCCTGTCCTTCTCAGGCTTCTTGTCACACCGGATTTTTTGGGGTGCAAGGCAGTGGTGGGGTGCACATTCCCTATGTGACAAGTGCAGCTGTGATGGGGCCTTCTGTGCTGAGGACCCAAGGAAGCCTTTCTCTCTTATGGGGCTTTTCTTGGTTCCTCTGAGCCCCTCCCACTGGGCACAGTCACTGCCACTTTCTGGTGTGGGTGTCACCTGCCTTGCCTGCTGCTCACGACATCCTCCCAGCCCGTAGCCGGTGGTTCAGCTCGGTCCTCTTCTGCTGAGGTCACCCTCGCAGCATCCCCACATGGGTGGCCCCATTGGGTAGAGAGGCTTTCAAAGCCGCTTGAAGGCTGGGCTCTGCCCTGGGATCTGTATTTGGATCTTGGAAAACTCTTCTTCTTGTCCAGCCTCTGGTACCACTCAGGTCGCTGCAGCTTTCTCTTCATCCTCCCAACATGGCCCTCACCATCCCCAAGCCAGGGATGACCTCTTCCCTTCAGATCTTCTTCCACATTCTTCCCTAATCCAAGGTGTGTGTTTCAAAGCTGCTGGGAACTTCCTTTAAGCTTATCTCAGTTGGCCTGAGAAGAGTTAGGAGGATCAGTTCAGTTCAGTCGTTCAGTCGTGTCCGACTCTTTGCGACCCCATGAATCGCAGCACGCCAGGCCTCCCTGTCCATAACCAACTCCTGGAGTTCACTCAGACTCACGTCCATTGAGTCAGTGATGCCATCCAGCCATCTCATCCTCGGTCGTCCCCTTCTCCTCCTGCCCAACCCCTCCCAGCATCAGAGTCTTTTCCAATGAGTCAACTCTTCACATGAGGTGGCCAAAGTACTNTGCTCTATAGAATTTTCCTAGTGTCTTTGGGTTGCTGTATGAGAAAAGGGAACAGTAGAAAGATTTCTGCTGTGAGAATTATGTTATTGAACCTAAGTCTTTTTCCTTTCTTCCTTTCCTCTGCTTGTGCTCTCTTCCTCCTGTTATTACCTCTGAGGTGTAATGCATGCTCAGCAAGACTTCACAACAGCATAAGCGAGCACATCTTAGCCTCTAAGATATTAGCCAATGAGCAGATGCACAGTTGCTTTGGCTCATATCAGGTTGCTCTAGTCTAACTCCTGACTGACTCTCATTCAAAAGCTGTTGCTCAACCTTCCCTGCTGGGTTTCCTCCTCACATTCCCCTCTTTGATCCCAGGTTTACTCAAACTTTTCTCATGGGCTCCCAGCTCTACTTCTTCAGTTCAGATTTAAAGTCCAATTCTCACTCCAGTCCCACCCCCAGTGCTAACTCACTGGCTCTGCCCTCTCCTTAGTTTCCCCATCACTCCTGGCCTTTCCATCCTCCCTGTCTCCTTGCTGGAGAAAAATCTTTTAGGATTTTTTTTACAGTTGATCGCTTTTTGTAACTTGGTTAAATTTCTGTCCTTTGTCTATTAATACCTTCATAATTCCCCAATTTAGATTAGCATATAGCCCTTGCCTTTCCATTGTCTGTAATCACATACCCATATTTATAGTCTAAAGAATGTTATCTATATATAAGTGTATTAAATGTGTCAAAGATACCCAAGTTTATAATGATACTTAAAAATACTCATTAGCCATCTTTGTAAACCGGTACCTAAAAGGACGAGGAGAGACAAAATCAAGCATTTATCATGCTGTTAGCATCTTTTTACTAAAAGAACCATGGTTAGCTCACAGAAACCAGAGTTGATGAAGTCAAGTTCATTTGTTTGTTTTAATGAATTGCAGTTAATAAATGCAGAAGGGACACTAGAATTTAAATATCACCACTTTGTGATCCTTAATGAAATAAAGAATCTGGGCAATGATCATTAATTGCTCCTGTATACTCTAAATCCACAGTTGGAAAACTAATGGAGAAGTTTACATAAAAAATTTCTTAAGCTGATTATAGCAGAACCCACTGATCCAGTTTAACAATACAAAAGGGAATCAATTATATACTCTGTGCCTCCTCGTGTGATGCAAAAAATTATACAACACTAAGTGTAAAATACTCATAAAAAATTGAATGAGATTCCTATCAAGGCTTCTAAATCTGTCAGTTTTACAGAAAAAAATAGGAGACAGACATTGCAAGAAAGCAGTTAGCAAAATTCAGAATGTGGGAAATTCTACAGGGTAAAATATCTTTCTTCGACAAATTGCAAGAAAAAAAAGGAAACGATATATGCATATTCCAAGGAACTTTAGAGACATATTAATGTGTAATATATGCTCCTGTATACATTAATGCAATAATGTATGTGCAATATTGGCTCCTGATTTGAACAAAGCATTGTAAACAAATGATCTCTTGGGCCAAATAATCAAAGAAATCTGAAGACTAGGAATTTGATAATATTAGGGAATTATGATTAATTTCTAGGTTTAATAAATGTAATTATTTCTTAAAGAATTCATATTTTAAAAAGATCAAAAATATTCATGAAAAAATGGGCAGAAGACCTAAACAGACATTTCTCCAAAGAAGACATACAGAGTGCCAATAAACACATGAAAAGTTGCCCAATGTTGCTCATTATTAAAGAAATGCAAATCAAAACTATAGTGAGGTATCACCTCACACCAGTCAGAATAACCATCATCAAAAAATCTGCAAACACTAAATGCTGCAGAGGATGTGTAGAAAAGGGAACCCTCCTGCACTGTTGGTGGGAATGTAAAAATGATACAGCCATTATGGAAAACAGTATGGAGATTGCTTCAAAAAACTGGGCATAAATCTACCATATGGCCCAACAATCCCACTACCGGGCATATACTCTGAGAAAATCACAATTCTAAAAGACCACGTGCCCCAGTGTTCGTCGCAGCACTATTTGCAATAGCCAGGACATGGAAGCAACCTAGATGTCCATCAGCAGATGAATGGCCAAAGTAGTTGTGGTACATTTATGTAATGGAATATTACTCAGCCAGCTGACTCAGAATTTGAGTCAGTTGTAGTGAGGTGGATGAAATTAAAGCCTATGATAAAGTAGGTCAGAAGAGAAAAACAAACATTGTATATTAGCACATATATATGGAATCTAGAAAAATGGTACTGATGAACCTGTTAATAGTAGAGAATGGGCTTGTGGACACACCAGAGCAAGGGGAGGGTAGGAGAAGCTGAGAAAGTCACACTGACAATATACACTGCCATGTGTAAAACTGACAATTACTAGGAAGCTGGTAAACAACACAAGGAGCCCAACCTGTTGTTCTATGCTGACCTAGAGGGGTGGGATGGGGGAAGGGGAGGGAAGCTCAGGAGGGAAGGGATATATATTTATGGGATATATATATTATGGGATATAAAATTATGTATATAATTATGTAATCAACATATATTATATTATGTAAAGTGAAGTGAAGTTGCTCAGTCATGTCCGACTGTTTGCGACCCCATAAACTGTAGCCTACCAGGCTCCTCTGTCCATGGGATTCTCCAGGCAAGAATACTGGAGTGGGTTACCATTTCCTTCTCCAGGGGATCTTCCCGACCCAGGGATCGAACCCAGGTCTCCCGTGTTGGAGGCAGACGCTTTAACCTCTGAGCCACCAGGGAAGCTTTATGTAATAAATATATAATATTAATTATATAGTAATATAATATAGTTAATATAATATATACATAATTAATTATGTAGTAAATATGTTTTACATAAATCCCTATATTATATAATATAGTAATTGTTNCCTCTGAGCCACCAGGGAAGCTTTATGTAATAAATATATAATATTAATTATATAGTAATATAATATAGTTAATATAATATATACATAATTAATTATGTAGTAAATATGTTTTATATAAATCCCTATATTATATAATATAGTAATTGTCTAATAAATATGTATTATACATAATAATGACTGATGCAATCTTCTACCAATTAAATAAATAAAATTTTTAAAATTCACTTCAAATACTAGGAATAAAAAAGCATATATTTTACCAAACTTAAATGCACATTAAAGAACTGAATGTGGGATTAAAAATAAAGAAATAAATAAAATATTCAGAGATAAAGTAATTTAACTTGAATTGAATTTGTATAAAATAATTTAGGGGATGGGAGATGTGGGATGGGATATAAATGAAAGGAGACTGGCCATGAATTGACAATTATTGAAGCTGGTGAGGACTACATGTTTGCTCATTATACAATTCTATACACTTTTGAATATGTTGTAAATGTATCATAATACAAAGTGGTGAAAGATTCAGTAACTAATACATTTCTCTGCAAATGCAAAAAGAGCTCTACTGTTAAGAGAGAAGCTTGTTCTAGAAATTATACCTTATCAAAATGGAATCTATTCTGTAGGAGTGGAGGGATACTCTCAGCCCACTTTCTTCTCTCTTTCTTCCCAAAAAACTTCAGAAAATATGGTGCTGTCTTTTGAAATGTAGACACTGAATGACAGGAGGTGGGAAGAAAGGTGTTCACCAGGAAAGTGGCAGGTTTATCTCCTGGTTTGGGAGAATCTCTGCTTTGTCCTCACCACTCTGGAGAGGGGTGTGGAGTTTCAGGCTGAAGGCGATTTGTGCAGATCCAAGTGAGCACAAATCCCCTTCAGTGCCAGGTGCAGCTCAGCAAATGTTCCCAGGACCTTGGAAACGACCTGAGGGACCCCAGCCACAGAGCATGCTGGCAGTACTGTGCTGGCACTGGGAGGGGTGAGTAAGCTGCCACTGAAGGAGCTAGGATTAGAAGACACTGAGAACAAAGGAACTGCAGGTTTCTAGGGAGTCTACATCTACATCAAGAAGTTCAAACCATGACAAGTTTAGTTCTAATCCTGGCTAAAAATGAGAATGAAAGCTAGGTAGGTTGGGAATAACATGCCACCACAAGACTTCTCAGGCCTGGCAGGACTGGGAAAGAGGACTCAGAGTCCCCTGCTGTATACCCTAAGGTGCAGGAGGAGCTCCAGGGACAGGAACATACAAAACTCTGCCAGGAGAGAGGAGGAGATGCAGTGGATAGCAGAGAGGCTGTGGTGCGATGATTATGCATCTCTTAGGAATANATTCATGGTGTCGCAGAGTCGGACATGACTGAGTGACTGAACTGAACTGAACTGAACTGAAAAGCGCTGGGGCTGCCAAGGAAGGGGAGGGAATTGGGCAGAGTCAGAGGAGACAGAGGCTGAGAGGTCACGGAGGTGGGAGGACCTGCTGCAGTCAGCAGGTGGCCACTGTGTCTGTCCACCCACCGCTGTCCCCAGAGAAGCGGAGGGAGAGATGGGGTGCCTCCTGCGGGTCAAGGTCCTGCTGGACACCTGACACCCAACCTGTACTCTAGGCCTACAGGAAGGGTGTGTGGGCACAGCCCACCCTATGTCACCCGCAGGGGACAGAGGCTCTGGGGGAGGCCTCCAAGGATGGCGGGGGAGGGGCTCTGAAGTTGACCTCCCAGTCCCAGAGGAGTAAGCGCCTAGGTGTGTGTGACCCCAGACCTCACCCTTCCTTTATGGGAAAAACGTGACAGGTAACCTGACATCTCTACAGACACTGAGCACAGGTCAGCCTCACGAAAAACACACAGAGCAAGGAGGGATGCCTCAGGAAATATGGGGGCAAAGAGTCTACTCTTTCCAGTCACACACTGTTCTGCTTAGGGATTTAAGGAATGGTTTTAAACGATATCTCTTTCAGATGTGTACACAGTTCTTTTCCACACTCAGCTGTGTTATGTGTTCAACTTAAACCCCAGTTCAAAGTTTTTCACAAGATGTTCTTGGATTATCAAAACTAAGGAGACCCAGAAAGCAGAAATTCAAAACAAATTAGCCTCAAATTATGCAATTTCACGTCAGGGTTAAGCCTACAAATACATTCCAGGGTTGCTCGGAGTCATCCTAACACCTCCCTGGTTTTCTAAGTGAGGTTCTGGGTATCCGTCTTCAAGTCATCTCTTTTTGAGGTTTGATGACTCACTTCCATCCTCATCCACAAAAAACCCCTCTTTCCCTCTGGCCATTTAATCCTCCCCTTCCAGGCTATATCACTTTCCCGATCTTTCCATCACTCATCCTTCTGCAGGCCTTTAGCTGTCTCTCTCGATAAAGGTGCCCTCATGGCCCCCAGCTCTCCACAATCTGCTCAGCCTCAGAAAGGAATACGCTTCTCACAGAACCACCTGCATGGACGCTTAGGGGTGCATTCATCTCCCAGAGCCTGCCCATGACAGACCCTGCCGAAGGGGATCTGTGTTCTGAAGGGGATCTGTGCTCTGCCCAGGGTAGCCTCTATTCTTACCCACTTAGTCTTCCTGAGAATACGGGGCCCTGGCCTTCCCCAACCCCAAACACAGACAGTAACAGTGAGTTCCTTTGGGGCCATGCCACTTAAGAAGAGAAAGCCTTGGAGAGCATATTAATTCTTGTAACTGAGATACGTATCATTGCCAGGCTCTTTGGGGTATTTCAGCCAGATCTCAGTGCTGGGGTGAGGGTAGGAGGTCTCAGGCCAGTTGTTTGGAAGCAGGACAAAGCCAGACTTTATCTGAGAGTCTGAGAATAGCCCAGGGAGGAGGAGAACCCTGTCTTCATCCAAAGGAAGAGATTTTTAGGGTTTTTGTTGTTGTTGTTTGTTTGTTTTTGTCTGTGCCTCACAGGGATCATAGTTCCCCAATCAGGTGTCAAGCCTCTGCAGAGTCTAAACCACCAGACCCCCAGGGAAGTCTCTGCAGGAAGAGACTGTCAGCAGTGAAGAGTTCAGGTACCGTATGAGTAGAGAGTGGAAGACTCTGCAGGAGGCTCCTGCTTGGGAGGCAGACCTTCAGAATTTTCTGCCACTTACATGTAGTTTGGTGCCGGTGGGCACGTTTGGGGAATGTTTGACGTTTAGTGGTGAATAAAGTGTGGTTTTATCAAGGCACACATTTATGTATTCAGATGTAAGTAAGATAAGAGTCCTGCCTTTGAAGCGTTTAAACTCTATCAGAGAGAAACACATTTTAGTGGCAAACGAAGGACCACTGTGCAGCTCTAACCAAGGCGGCTGCATCATGTAAGCCTGCCGTGATATCACAGAGTTTCGAAATAGCATGCCTGCTCCAGGGCCGTGAGCAACTTCCAGGAGGAATTTTAAAAGTATGCTGACACCGTTGCCAGAGGCAAGGTGAGAGGTGAGGTGTGGGAAGGGGTGTGTCACTCAGGGGTGGGTGACTAGCCAGCCTGGAAGAGGGAGCTGAGGGGATCTTCTGCAGCTAGGATGGACCCAGGTGGCAAGCAGGGGCCATCCGGGGAGGGACACAAGCAGGGGATACGTTGGTCCCCCCCATTTTCATGATAACCATCTGTTCAGTGCATCAGTGTTCTTTCTTTTTAGGTCCCTTTTCCCCTGGGCTTTGTTTATTTTAGACTTTTTATAGTGAGAGCTTCAAGATTTGCTTTCGGTAACAAATGACACCTCATTTGCTCTTGTAGACAAATGCAATGCTTTGGAGAAGGCCTTAATGAGAAGAGAGAACTGAGCTGCTGTTGGCGTTCCTTCTCTCTTTCCTTCTCTTGATTCCTCCTTCTCCCAGTCTCCACCTCCTCCTTGAGACCCCAGGACCTTCCGCCTAACAGGTCTTCTGAAGAGCAGTGGAGGAGCCCATCTGATCTGGAAAATTTTGTTCCCGGTTCTGGAAGCAGCAATACAAGGATTCGCCAAACCGACGCGGAGCAAGTGGGTTAAGAATCTCAAGAGGGAGGTATCAGAATCCTGCTAATCATGACAGTATTTTGCTTTCAGTACTCCAAGTGCTTCACCCACATTAGCTAATCTCCTGTGGCAGGAGGTGTGATTACATCCAGCCTGGAGTTTATTTTCAAAGCCATCAGGCCACAAAAATTCCGCTGGTCACAGTATTTACAGTGGCTCCTTTTCAGTGTCCGNTAAGTGGGTAACAGATCCACTTAGGTGTGATGGGCTGGGACCACCCACCATCAAGCGTCTGGGAAGAACTCTTCTCATGGGTGCCAGGAAAGCAGAGAGCCAGAAAGACAAGGCAATCAGTGCAGCGTGCAAAGCGGTAGGTGCTCTAATGGGCGTGTTGTAAGGACTGCATCCACGCCAGCTCTATTTCAGTTTGGCTTTTATATATAAAATGCTGTATATATGTTGTTTAGTATATTCAGGAGTGTTCATGACTGAAAATTCATTGAGGTATTGTAATCTCCCTTTCAGAAGTACCCACAGTTTAAGCAAAGATTTGTGGGGATGTGATATTAAACCTCAAGGAACAAATCTCTCCAGGAAGTGGAAAGATTCAAAGCGTGTCCCGAGGAGACAGGGTCTGGCCAGGTCTGAGTGTGTGAGTGGTATCCAAGCACGGGGCACAGAGAACCCCAGGTCTTTGCTTCCAGCCTGTGGATTGATCTGCTATTTGCTCGTCTATTTATTCATCAACTGTTTACTGAATGCTCTGATGTGCCGGGCACCACGGCTCTGGCATTGAGGACCAGAGAGCCTGCCTTCAGGCACTGCACTTTAGAGAAGAAGACACATGAATGGCAAGTAAGTGGTGGTAACTGTTGTCTGTGAAGAAGCAGAGAAAGGGGTATCGGACATGCAGGGGTTCACAGGGTGGGAGTGTGGGCAGCCACACTCTGTCTGGGGTGCAGAGGGCAGAGAAGAAATTGAGGGGGCAGGTCCTTGGAGATCTGGGTGAAGAGCACCCCTGACAGAGGGGCTTTAGGACCAGGGGAGACCACCGTGGTGGAGAGAACAGGAACTGAGGGCAAGGTATAGGAGCTTCATCGGTTCTGCTACAGATTCGCGCTGGTTTTGGGACCAGATGAGTAAACAACATGATTTTGGGAATGGGCTAGGGGCTGGAGTGCCTGGATTTGAAACAGCTCTGCCCCTTATAGATAGATGAGCCAGCAAGAGTCAGTTAGCCCCTCCATGCTTCCATCATGCCACCTTTAAATACAGGGAAGAATTCATCCTTCATGCCCTCTTTGGGAGGATTAAATGAGTTTAATTTACGTAGGGCACTGAAAACTGGGTGGGACCTCCTGTGAGGAACCCAAGTTGGTAGTAGCAAAGTTTCAATGACAGCAAAGCTGCTTCTCCTCTATGGGGTCCACGCCCCTCCCCTCCCTGCCCACTGCGACGTTGTCCAACACAGGGCTTGTCCTTTTTGTTCCTGAGTCCTGAGCCCATCTGGTCCTACAGTATGGCTTTAATTTATGTTAGGTAAACACGTGGAAGGTCGAGGAAGCTGTGGGCAGAGAGAATGAATGACTTCCTTCCAGGCCTCCCAGCAAAGCATCTGTGCAGTGAGAACCCAAACCCGAGAACCCAGTTCCTCATCTGGAACTTTCCACCAACTCAGGCTCATGGGGCCTGACTGTGCTTTTGGGGCGGGGAAGCTGCACGTGTCGGGTCGTGGCAGCATCTCCTCGGAGATTGCCCTCCGGACGCAGGGACGCCACTTGCCCAGAGAGGGTGCTGCCCACCTGCCCAGTGGGGATTGCTCCCTGCTGGTGGCTGAGCTAACAGTGCCACCTGCTGGCCTCGAGGCCCCAGCCATGGCCTGACTCCGGAGGTCTCGGGCTACCTCTGGTGGGCGTTCAGAAGACAGCAGCGCAAACGTAGCTTGGCCATCCCCAGGGCACGATGAACCATGATGTCCCTGGGCTGTTTGCCATCTTTGATGTTTGTGTTATGCTGTGGGCCTGCTCTGGAACCAAGCCTAGAAAGCAAGGCTTCCTAGCAACTTAGGAGGCAGGAGACCAGAGGCACAGGATGGAACAAGATTTCAGGCCCAGGGAACACAGCATGCTCCCTGGTGACAGAAGGTCCCCTCAGAGTGGCACACACAGCCTTGGGAACGGTGGTGATGCTAAGAACTGTAGAGAATGATGGATAGGAGCTGGGAAGCGAAAAGAGGAGGAGGGAAAGGAAGGGGTGTTCGTCTGACCCCTCGTCCAGGACTGAAATCACTGACGGGACACTGCAGAAGAGCAGGCGCAGTGTAGACGGCCTCTCCCCAGGGGGAGGTCTGCAGCAGTCACCCTTGTCTGAGCTGTTCAGGAGACACTCGGCCCCGAGTCTCCCCACCGGGCCATCATGTCATTGACCGTCACTAATGGCTCTGGCTGGGGCTCGGCCTCGACTCCCGAGTCAGCCATATTAGAATCTCCAAGAGGCTTGAGAAAGCCGGCGCTGCTTGAAAAATACTTCCCTGAAAGGCTTATTTTGTTTTGGGGCAGATCTCATGCCAATCTGTCCTGCCAAGAAATGATTGCTGTTGAACTGTTGGTTTTCATTGCTGTCAAACATAATTTTACAGGCAGAGCAAGAGGGGGCAGTCACTCTCCAGGGCCAGCCGGGAGAGAAGGCTTTGGACAGGCTTGGAGTTCCTTAGAAGCCTCTAGAGAATTTCTTTAAAAGGAACATTAGGAATGGCTGATGTTCGATGAGCGAAGCAGATGCACCCCTTACTGCAGAACTGAGCAGGTTTTGTCCATCTACAGTGCCCACAGTGAGATTCCATGGGTGTCTGGGGAGAAGGGCAGACGGAGGGTGGAGTCCCAGGCACAACTTAGCATTTGGTATACGCCTGCATTTCATCTATTCCAATTGCAGACAATTTTGCAGGGTCCTGCTGGACACACAGAGGTGGGGAACAATGCAGAAACAAGACCGAGGGTAGGAGGAGAAGGGGTGACAGGAGATGAATGGTTGGATGGCATCACCAACTCAATGGACATGAGTTTGAGCAAGCTCCGGGAGATGGTGAAGGACAGAGAAGTCTGGTGTGCTGCAGTCTGTGGGGTTGCAAAGAGTCGGACACAACTGAGTGACTCAACAACAACAAAGCTTACTGAAGGGACTCTGGGCAGTAGAGAGGCTTGCTTTTCAGTCAACACACCTGGAGGTGTTAGAGGTGAAATTTGATGTTGCTGGCCTCGTTCTCTTGTCTGTTTTGTTTTTCATCTTAATAAAAATTATCTGCATGCAAAACCAGTAGAAAATTGACAGGTCAGAATCTGCTCAGAAGAGTTGTCATGTCAGACCCTATTTTAGAAAGAGCTGATGGCTAGAAGTCAAAGACACTGATTTTGTGCGTGTTCACTGCAGTCCTTCTCTCTCCCTGGGACTCCGTTTCCTAATCTGTACATTTGGGGATGGACCAGCTTTCAAAGACCTTTATAGTTCTTATGCTCTTTGGTTCTTCAAAAGGAAGCCATAGATCATTTGGTGGTTGATTACCCATCACATTAAGAGATAATTTATATCGATTCTTACTGTACAAAAAAACATTCATCTGCTCATGCATTTTCCCACCCATTTGTTCAGCGAGGAGTGAGTACCTACAGCATTTCAGCACTGCTGTGAGCCAGCACGGAGGATTGGCTGGGGAGAAAGCCAGGTCTTGGTCCTCCTGGAGTTTGCAGTCTTATGGGGTTAAGTCACACACAACAAAAAAAATCGAAACCTTTGCAGTGTCGCGTAGTAATCTATTGTGTGAGCTAATGCAGTGACTGTTAGTTGGTAGTAAGTGCTAAGAAGAACAACACAGCAGGATGGGATTATGCGGTGAAGACAGCTATTTTTCAGCCTGCCTGCTCAGGGAAGTCCTGTCTGAGATGAGAAGGGGGCATTTGGCGAGAGAAACAATGGACAAGGGAATGAGCCCTGGACATCCCAGCAGACACACGGGCCAGAGGCCTGATGTGAGCACGGGAGCCCTGACAGAGGTGAGCAGGTGTGGGGGGAGATGAGGCTGATCCCCGGATCCCGCCTCAGGATCCCATGCCAGGTGCAATGGGCTGCCATTGGTGCATTGTTCAGGGTCCTGAGTGCCTTGCGTGGCACTGGGGGCACTGAGAGGTAAAATGCAGCCTGCGCGGGGAAGGGCCTCAAAGCTGGCCTCGTGCCCATAGGTGGTGGTAAATGACAGTGGCAGGAGATGCGTGGGACGGGAGCAGCCACTCGAGACAGGAGCAGCTCTGGGACCTGGAGGCCGGGCTTCCTACAGCTTGCCTGGCAGAAGGCGCGACTCCCGGACCATGAAGAGGCTCAAGGGGACGTCCAGAGGGAGTCTGCAGGGGCTGAAGCAGGAGTGCGGGCTATGGCTTGGCTACTGCTGCAGTTCCCACAGCAGAAGTGGGGAGTGAGGCTGGCCTAGCGCAGGGCCCGGGCACCCTCCACCCGGGCTCTGGAAGGGCTGCTCCTCGACCTAGGAGATCATCAGGCCCAAATGGCCGCACTCTGCTGCCCTCTCTTGCACACGAGCAGTGGGTGGTCCCCCTTGAGGCCTAGTCCTCACCAAGAAAGGGGTGGTTCCTCGTTGACCCCCAGGCCCCACCTGCCCTGCGGGTGACGCCACCGCCCTTGGGCCCCGCTAATGAAGGAGAGCGGCTCAGCTGGGCTGTGAGCACTGCTTTCCGCTGTGTGACTGGCTGCACGCTGCCCTCCAACCCAACCTTCCAGAAGCTCAAGGGCCTCCCACCAGGGTCTGCCTGTCTGCGAACCGACGTGATTGTCCCCAAGTGAGCCTGTGGCACCTCGGCCTGTGCTCCCCGTCTGCTCCCGCGGGGGGTGCTCACAGACCCCAGTTTACTGGGCACAGATTGGAGTTCAGGCCATCTGTCCACCAAGAGCTGGGATGTGTCACGCTGCCTGGGGCCCGGGACCAGCCGCCTGAGCCGGGCCTGCCAGCACTACCGTCTGTGAGATGAAGTCTCTCCATTTCGGGACTGTGACATAGTTCCATCAGACCTGGATGGCCGGGGCGCACATTCCAGGCTGAGACCAGGGTGGCAGCAGAGAAACCTGAGCTGTGGGGAGACATTCTCAGGCTTGAAACTCACAAACCCGGGAGGGAAAGGCACTTGATCAGAAAACGACACCATTCGGGTTATTTTAATGCCCCGGATTTGTGCTGCCCTTTCCGTGGAGCCCCTTCTGTCGCGGGGCTCCGCTGCCAAGTGACCCTGGGGCAGGTG
Source organism: Neotragus pygmaeus (assembly GCA_006410875.1). Lineage (NCBI taxonomy): Eukaryota > Metazoa > Chordata > Mammalia > Artiodactyla > Bovidae > Neotragus > Neotragus pygmaeus. The sequence continues at coordinate 609,979 of SJYV01027328.1, forward strand.
ACGTTCACTTGTTTTTCACTGAAGAACAAGGTCATGTCTGGCTTCCGAGCTGTGGTTCTGTCTGCGGTTTTCGAGCACACGCCGTCCGCTCGGACGGAGGCACACACCAGGCTCTGAGGCTTTGTGGCTGCCGTCCTTTGTGGCTGCCAGCCTGGTGTGAGCAGGCGGAGAACGCTTTTCCCCTCCCCTAGGACATCTCCCCTAAACATCTCCCTGTCTCAGGCCCTGTGGTGCTGAATATCTGGGCGAGTTCACAGACCGCTTGAACTTGCAACCAAGGGGGAGGGATGGTGGTCCCCTACTCGGGGAGCCCACCCCAATCTTCCTCATAGAATATCAAATGTGGAGTCAAGGATAAGAAATATCACCTATTTAAGGTTTACACGTAATCTTAAGTTGATGTCTCCATTGATTGATCAAAGAGACAATTTGACTAGGGACAGTCAATCGGTCAACAAAGACTGGTAAGCTGATACAGGAGAAAAATTTAGGGACTAAAGAGAAAGCAATTTTTGAGTTGCATAAAAAAGGAAAAATGCCAGAGATATGAAGTCTTTTAAAACCTTTTTTTCCCCTGCTATTACTTACTTGGTTTTGTTTTTAAGGAAAGGGCTTCAGAAATAAACACAGGGAAGGAATTGGGTGAGGCAAACAGCTGGTTCAGGCTGCCTGCTATGAGCAAGACTAGATGAGGAAAACTCCTGTCACTTGGGAAACCGCTATAGAAACGCTAATCTTATAATCTCTCAGGTCTGTCCACCCGAGCAGTGGGTGTTCCTCCAGAGTGCAGGCCTGCTGAGACACCAGCTCTGGCCTCGCTCCTCTCCAGACTGCTGCAGGAAGTGCACAGCCCCGCACTTCAGGCCTCCAGGCCACGGACACTACTGCCGTCTCCATACACACGTACTTACTGCCCCCTTATCTCTCCAGAGAAGCCCTCGCCTGCCCAGTAAATGCCACGTGCCACTCACAAGCCCACATCTGCACAAGGCACCGTGCGAGGGGATGACTTATGTCTCCAACATTAGGACGACAGCTTCTTCCAGCTCGTCCAAACAGAATGCTGGAAAGGAAACACTCGGGTCCTCACCCTTCGCAGGATGTAGGAAGTGCGGGGAACAGATCTGGTATTAATTACCCAGGGCTCTACCCTGAGTAAGTGGTTAATCCCGAGGAGGCTTACACTGCAGGCTGCCCAGCCCGCCCCGGGGTGGATACAGACCAGACTGGCTCCTGAGACTGTCCCACATCATATGTTGTGCACACGTGCACTGGCCCAGGGGCAGACTTGGTTCCACGGCAGACGGGGGCCCCCTTCCATGGGCCTGCTCTAAGATAGCACGTGACCCAAGGACTAGGTTGTCTAGGGTTTTCCCCTTTCCCTGAAATGCGTCATTGTGTAATCCTCAGACTGAACCTCCTCCTTCACCTGCTGTTGTCTTCTTTCAAGTCATGGCCTAGAGGCTCCTACTGGGGCCCAGAAACAGCAGGCGAGTTTATCCCCCACGGCCGACACGCTGACCTGCAGCTACTCCGGACGTCTTAGATTCCTGAGTTTTCATTCTGATGGCAGCTGCCCAGTTTTGATTTGTGATTGGGCTCACGGTTACAGCAGTGAATGTGGTGGGGAAGACAGCAAACACCTGTGAGAGTGACGCGGCATTTCCGTAGCCCTCCTTTTCTTGTGGTTATTATTGCATCTTTGAAGGGTCTTCCTTGCAGCATCTTAGACATGACTTAAACTATCAGAGAAGGTATGAAATAAAAAAAAATTTAGGTCTGGACCAAAGGATTTCCAGAAAGCAAATGGAAGGGAAAGCTATGTTTGTCCTCAGCATAATTGCACTCCTTACAAATTTGAGTCTGGGACAGGAAGCAGTTGAGGCTATTTCTTGCAGGCAGATTTTTGTTTTGTCTTCCAATCCCAGTAAGTTAAAGAGCAGGTGAAGGTGGAGGAGTTGGAAAGGAGACAGCGTATGCTGGGTGTTTCTGTGGCTGGCTAATTTTAAAAACCATTTTCAAATCAGGACCAATTTTCTCGAAGAAGCATATCGCTTTAGAACCTTATGATGGCCTACACACTTAGACCGCAAACAGTACTGTTATAAAACTGTGTGGGTTTTGGCACAGGAAATAGGAAAATGAACTTATTTCATGTGATACTTGCTTTAGAATAAAGATGTAAGGTCCTAAAAGTGAAAATTTGCTTCCCCCTCATTCCTATTTTGTCCCCAGTAAATTCTTCTTTCACTCAACTTATTCACATATTCTGCCTCCTAAAAGTTGATGAGTACAACATCCTTGATTGAATGAGCATCAGTGACTACTGTGCACCAGGTGGGCAGGAGGGTTGAGGAGGCACCAGTGTGTAACGGAGCAGAAAAGGAATGATGCTCCTTGACCTCAAAGAATTGTAACCTGTCGCTGAAGACCCCACATCTATGCACATTGATCTGAGAGGCAGTGTAGGTAACTGAGTTACCCAATCAGATAAAGATTCGAGGAGGAGGTGGCATGTGAATCAGCTCTCACAATGGAAGGTGCCCACCTGTGCAGAGCAGGAGTAAGGAAGGGAACACGCCTGAGCAAAGCGCATGTGACAGAGGACAGGGGTAGGCAAGAGCAGAGCACAGGCCCCCAGGCTTCTGAGAGACCGACTCCACAACACATTCTGTCCCCGAGTAAAAGCCCTGCCGCCCACCCTGGCCACACAGTTCTCCCAGAGCCACGCTGAGCCCTGATGAAAGGGACCCTCACTGTTCTCGAAAGAATCTGGCTTGCCACCCCTGGGTTGACTTGGGACTCCATGTCTTCGTAAAGGACAAAAACTCCAAAGAAAGGATTGCTTTTTTTCTTAATAAGGTCTGTCCTCCCTAATGGCAAGATCTGAGATGAAACGCAGACGTTTTGCTAAATCAAGGCTCATCTTTTTGACAGCAATGAGTGGCAGAATGGTTCTTTATCAAGAGGCCTAGGCAAAAGGTCTGATGCCCCGGGCTGATGGATCACCACGCAATGCTACCAGGCACAGAGAAATCACAGCTTCTGTGTTCATGTGAGTGCCTTTATCTGCAATCTCAGACTTTTGTGTTTGTCTATCTTGGTCTTCACCCTCATGAATTAATCCAAGTATCTGGCCCGCTTGGATTGCCACTCTCTCTTGCTTATAATAATATAGGGCAACAGTAACATGGAACACACAGGGAAGAAAGGAAAAGTCAAAAGTATGCACATGGCCATATAAAAAATAAACAAGGAGGATTGTAGCCCACCAGGCTCTTCTGTCCATGGAATGGTTCAGGTAAAAATACTGGGCTGGGTTGCCATTTCCTCCTCCAGGGTATCTTCCCAACTCAGGGATCGAACCTGGTCTCCTAAATTGTAGGCAGATTCTTCACCATCTGAGCTACCAGAGAAGCCCTTTCTGTACAGCACAGGGAACTGTATTACCTTGCAATAAACTATAATGAAAAGGATCAAAACCTTAAAAGTGGACGTATTCATATAACCAGATCACTTTGTTGTACAGCTGAAACTAGTAATATTGTTAACTAACTATACTTCAATTTAAAAAATGTCAAAGTGCGGACTGCTTATGTAAAAGCTGCAGATTTACCTTCTTAATCCTTATAACACTTCAATGTGAAAATTAGTCTGCATCTCCTAAACACTGACCGGTGACAGAGTCCTGTTTGGGATTAGAATAAGTAGACAAGCTCACTTACGCTTTTCTAAGTTTGAGTCTTGATTCTATTGTTTTCTTTCATTTTTCCCCTCCCAACCCTCTACATCCTGTAAAGGGTGTGCTAGTGACTCGTACAGAAGCTCTTGTAGGTGAGGTTTGAAGGCTCAAGATGTGCGGAGAAATCAGATTTTGTCACGTTGGTGAAGACATCAGAGCCAGGAGTAGTTCTCTGTATCCTGTCATGTTCGTTTTGTTTCCAAAAAAGCCAAGTTCAAAAGTATTTTCAGACCAGAGTCAGGTGAGAAGCGAGAGGGACGTGGCAGATGGGCTCAGCGAGACTGAGACAAGTGCAGAGCGTCTGTCCAGGTGACTCGGTGCCCACACCTCCTCCACCACATTGAGCTTGTCCTGCCTCCAACCCTGTTGCTGGTCATAGCAGGAAAAAGGTGTGACGATCCACATTTGCTTCTGGCTGGACACATTCTCCTGGGTTTTTCTGCCCCCACCTTTAAAGCGGACGCTGCCGCCTTTGCTAAGTATCAGGCAAGTCTGAGGGTCTAGACGTAATGTTTGGGGTGCCTCCCCTCACTGGCTGTCTCCTGAGAGATACTGTTTTCTGTGAAGCACACCCTCACCCTTTGCACCACAGAGGAGTGAGGCAGGTTTGCTGTCTGGAATTCACCCTGCAGTAGTTTCGTTCTCTGGTCCACAAAGGCAGTGTCAGTGGGCACTGCCCTGTGATTTCTGGCTCGCCTGGTGGAAACAGAGGTGCCAAGTTATGGCAGAGCCTGCCCAGTGGGGCTCCCACGCCCACAGTGCTGTGGGTTCCCTTCCTCCTAGGTTCACATTCTCATCTGTATCTAGCAGGGCTGGCTCACCTTCCTCCCTCTCCCTAAGGAAACAGACCCTGCTCCAGAGCACAAGAAGACGAGGAGCAGCAGGTTCCGAGGGGGCTCCCCAAGTCTGGCATCTCCGCTGCTCCCCCGGCACAGGGGAGCGGGGAAGCCACGCCGCCAACATGGCACAGCAGGGCCGCGTGCTTCACAGGGCCTGCTGTTACACCCGAGCTCTTTCTGTCCCCTTTTCTAAGAGAAATCTGAGTCTCCGTGAAGGTGAGCTTCCCAAAGTATCTGCATCCTCTGCCAAGAGGCAGAGCAAGGATTCCGATTGGGGTTTTATTACCTGTAGTTCACTACACTCCACAGACCCTGAAGCCACTGTATATGTCCACAGCAGCAGTGGTGACATGCTAAGAGCGCTCAAGGAGTCAAATGACGCAGACGGGAATGAAGTCTCCAGGGGCAGGACCAAGCAGGGCTGACCGTGTGCATGATCAAGGCCCAGGACTGCTGATGAACGCTCCCAGGATTCTTTCATGACCCCTACCTCGCAGCTGGAATGGACCCCAGGTTCCAGGCACACTGTGCCCTCTCCCAGCCCAGGAGGCTCCAGCCTCACCCTCCCCACATGCTGGGCTTGCCCAGTGCCACACAGCTTATTTTTAAAATTTCTCCACTGCAGTAAAATACACATAAAATTCAGCATTGTAACCATAGCTCAGTGCACAGTTCAGCAGTACTACATATACGCGAAAACAGGTCCCCAGAGCTCTTCCTCCCAAGCAGCTGAAGCTCTGTCCCCACTGCACCCCCGCCCCTCTGCCCCATGACTGCCTTCTCCTGTCCTGTAAGCCCGACCATTTCAGGCACCTCGGGGAAGTGGGTCACACAGGAGGTGTCTTTTGGGGGGGCTACTCTCCATGTCTTCACCCATGATTCACTGTTACATCTGAACTCCCCATGCTTTCATAGGCTAACTCTTATTCATTCTTTAGGAGTCAGTTCAGATACAATTACAATCTCAATTAAGTGACTTTAATATTCAGTGGTGCGTTAACTGCACCCAAGTAGAGCTGTCTGGGTTCTAACCGTTTGACACTCCAGGTGTGGCTAAAGGCCTGAATTCTTGCTGGCTACCCCTGGGAGCTTGTGAACACGCAGCTCCCCAGGCCTCTACCCTGGCTCTAGGTAATTCTCACGCACACTTGACTTCAGCGAGCACTGCTCTGACTCACTAGGATGGGGTCTGTGGCCTACTCCCAGGCTAAACCCAGCAGCTGCCGTGGCGTGTGAGCAGAGCTCCGGGGCACTCGGAGCTCGGGGCTCTGAGCCCATCACAGGAGCACACGCTGTGGCTGCCCAGGCCCCCGTGGGAGAGCTGAGTGTCTGCAGCAGAGACCACCGCGCGGCCACATGGCCCTGACCAGGGGTCTGCCAGCCCACAGGCTCCTCACAAGTGAGAACCCACCCTCTGATACAGACTGGAACAGTGGTTCTGTGCGTGGGCTCTGCCATCTCAAGAGCCTGTGGCCAGCCCCACCTCTGTGCCTCGTGTGCCCGTGAAGGGGGGACAGAGCAGAACCATCTCCAGGGGCTGATGTGTGGGTGAGGGAAGGTGACGCGTGTGAAGAGCATCAGCTGGCACGTTTGGCAAACGTCACTCTTAGTTGACCACAGGGGGTCTTTGGTGGTGTTTTGGCAGAATGACCGCAGCAACAGACACTGTTCGTCAACACCTGACCTCTGCGTCTTCCTTGCTAACATCTATTTTCTCAGGTATCTAACCTTCCTGGCGAGTGACCTCCCCAGGTGGAAACTCTACTAGGAGCCAATCGTGTCCAAGCATCCTCAACGTCATGGATTGGCTCAGAGTGGGTGGTTTTGGCCAATGAGTCCTGAGGACTCTTGAAAGGCTTCTGGGAAACTGTTTCCTCATTTTTTAAAAAGAAAACATGGGGGAGATGCCCCCATTCTTTCAAGGATACTGTCATACGTGGATGTGATTCCCTGAACTGCAGCCAACTGTGAAGGTTGGTGGTCTGAAGATGAGATAATGTGTTTACAAGGCAAAACAAAAAGATGGGAAGAATCTGGGCCCTTGATGAGGTCCGAGATGCTGCACCCACCAACCAGGGGCCGCACCTACTCAGGAACTGGTTTGATGGAAAAAAAAATAAACGTTCTTAGTAATTTCAGCCTAAAGCATCCTAACCCATAGAGCCAGAGACCACGTTGACACACGTTTTTACTCTGCCCAGGACCTAACATCTGCTGTCGGGCACCACGAGCAAAGGAGAGTGGAAGCTGGGAATGAATGGGCAGGGGTGGGGAGGGTGACAGGAGAAGCAGGAATGTTCCAGGCTAGTGCAGGTCCAGTCCTTCACTTGTCATGGCAGAAGTGAGCTGCTGTGCTGGGTGGGTGAAGGAAGACAGGGAAGGCCACAGAGGCCAGAATGCACTTGCTCTTGGGGAGGGGCTGGTACAGTCTGCAGTGCAGCCCTCTCTCAGGAAAGGGTGGAGTGGGCCCCCCGGAGCTTCAGCAGTCTGCCCTTCAGGGAAGCAGCTTCCTAGGGCAGCAGCCGAAGTCATGTCCTCTGCAGGCCAGGGTGCTGGGCAACACCAGTGAGCGTGGAGAGCCCTGAGAAGTGGCTCCCTCCGTGGGCTGTGGGGACGCTCGAGAGGCCAGTGCTCTGGCTTTCAAGAGTACTCCTGGATGGACTGTGTTTCCTGGCGGGAAGAGGGAACGCAGAAGACTGTCTTCTCCACCAAGATAACCCAGCTGTGGTGCTTTTCCCG
>SJYV01027328.1:617807-701719 GCA_006410875.1 Neotragus pygmaeus
GGGGGTGAGGTGGGGTGGAGAGTGGGGAGCAGGGCTTTGAATGTATATGGGCAAGAGCGCTATATTAGAAGGTAATCCTGATGACCCCCACACATAGATGTTCTGTGGGCCAGGCACTGTTCGAAGCACTTTTCAGTATTTACTCAGATAATCCTCACAGAAACCCTGTAAGGCTTTTACAAATGAGGAAACTAAGGAAGAGGTAAGCTGTTGAATGGCACTCTTGTCTTTGAAAGAGCTGTGGTCTTAACCCAGGCTGTTGGAATCTAGAACCTGCCAGATTGATAGTAGGGATGGCTTCTCAGGGGAGGTGGCCTTTAAAGTCAATCTTAAAAGTGAGAGAAGATAATGGATCTTAGGACACTGGGAGTAGTTGGGAGTTTAAGATATTACAGGTAAAGACAAAAAGACAAACATTGGGGTTGGGGAGGGGAGAGTTGGCTGGAGTGGAGTGGAGGGTGAGGGAGGAGAGAGAGCACAAGAGAGCATGTAGGGAATGGCTAGGGCCAGAGCCTTCAGTGCTGTGTTCTTGAAAGCTGTGTTAAACTCTGAATCTTTTGTATAAGCTGCATGGAATTTGAGAAGGCTTTCACTCAGGGTTGCACAGTATCAGAGCTCAGCTTTAGCGAGAGGGTCAGTCTGTCAGAAGGCCTGGGATCAGTGTGAGCATATATTCAGGACAGACCTGGGTTATGCCTGTTGTCCTGAGGTCGTGCCCTCTTTGACTCTTCAGAGTGTCCTGGTTTGAGTGATAAATGGTCAACCCAATAGGGCACGTTTGGAGGCAGGAAAAGACTACTGGCTGGGAAGTACCCAAGAACAAGGTAGGAGTTTTGAGATTAAGGGGTGGCTTGCACAAAGAGAGAGAAAGGGATGGATTCATGAGCTGCAGCAGCGACAGGCAGGGTGATGGCATTGGATATTTAGGGCAGGAGAGACTGAAGGAGCACAGGTGATTTGGGGTCTTTGTGAGGCTGAGCAGGTGGATAGCAGTCATCATAGTGTCAGTGAGGAGCATAGGGGTGGGAGAAGACTTGGATGGGCAGGTGGAAACTGGCTCTGGGCTCTGCATGTGAGTTGCTCTCAGGGGAGTCGGGTGGAGACGTTCACCAGAGACCGAGCCAGTGAACCTGGGCTATGGGACAAAGTCCCAGGACTGGAGGCTCAGGTTCGGGGATCTTCTTCACAGAAAGTTAAACCCAGGAGAGTGGTTGAGATGAAGGTCACCCTTGTTGGTTTATTTATGCGTGTGTTTATTTACTCCTGCTGCTTAAGCAAATGGGTTTAGACTGGCTTAAAAAAGGTGAAAAAAAAAATCCAAACCATTTAAACTAAAGAGGAAAGAGATAAATAATAAAGGGAATAGGGGAGAAGGGGATTTGCTGAGGTTGCTGATAATATGGTAGAAAAAATCAGGATCAAGAAGAGAATATGTAGAAGCTCTCAAGCAGGGGTCTAGGCTGGGGGCCGGGTAGAAAAGGAGCTACCCTTGCTGGAAGGTCCTGTTGACCCCCTCTGGCATTTCTGTTTTTTCTCTTTAGCTTTAAAACTGCCCTCAGTTCCTTTCTTGTATTCCCCAAACACTCTCTGGCTGGAATCTAGGCTCCCAGCTAAGGACTTCAAAGTTCCTCTCCAGTCTGTGATTCTGACCTCACTGCACAAGGAGGAACCAACGTTGAGAGTGAGGATGAAGATGATTTCCTGTGGGAAGTAGGGTCAGGGCACTTCAGGGAGCAGCAGCCCTTGAAATGCATTGATTCTCATCTTTTAATTCTTATTTTGTGTCTGGCTTGCAACACGGCTTTCTCTTTTAGTGGCTGGCAATCACATCTAATACTTCATCAAGAAGCCATGACCCCTGAAATTAATATAATGCTCTCTGTCAATTATGTCTCAGTAAAAAAGAAATAGAAGCCAAGGGACTAAACTGTAAGATAATTTTCGTAGAGGGTAGCCAATGGGTGACCTTGCTAATTGAAAACTCTTCTACCTCTTCTCTCTTCCCTCCTCCCTCCCCCAGTTCTCTGGAGGAAACGTGCATTGAGGAGATAAACCTTACATATTCTGCACACCTTCCCTGCCTTCACAGTTTTCAGAGGGTCTCTCCAAAGAAGAAATACATGGTCTACCGAGAGCTCGTAATCATCTTCATGATTATGTGGTTGAGGATTCCCGGCTAAATGTCTTCAGGCCCTGCAGTTTCCTGGCCAGTGCTTATAGCACAGTGAGTGCCCTTTGCAAGAGTCATATCCGAGTTCTCCAGAAACCTCCCTGGGGTCTTTGTTTTTGTGAAAGAGGTGAGACCCAGCCAAGAGCTGCCATCACAGATGGGAGTGGAGTGCCAGCCCAAGCACTGAGACCAGAGTTCATGATTTCTGTCCAAGGACTCAGGGTGGTAGTGGTTGCATTTAAAAGAGCCCTCAGTGCAACATGGCATGCAAACCAAAGGTCAAGGCTAATTGCTAAACCGAGAAGTCACTCTTCCAGGAATTATTTGTCTTCTTGACTTAAAAAAAAATCCCTCTGTGTTAAGAACATCTTTTTCCTGGCCTCTTCTTTTTTTAAATTATTATTTTATAATTAGCTGAACTTCTGTGTTTCTCACCTACGTTCAGATCATGTTGACCAAACCAGAAATCAGAGCCTTCTGAAGCTCCAACTGGCTATAAAAGAAAACTCCAGTCAAAGGATTGCTTTCCACTTAACAAGGGAATCCACGGATCGGTATCCTCGGGTTTTGTGATCAATAGAAGAAAAAGAAAGGCCTGCACTTCCTTCTACCACCAGAATTCATGATGATGGGGTGAAAGCAAAGATGCTCATCTGAGTCAGTTTAAGTTGATTTTGGAGATTCAGCGGGCAGGAACTTGTCATTTTCTTTGCAACCACATCTTTCCTGAACTCTCATCCATCAGCTGCTGTCAACAGCATACTGGCTGGGAGTTAATTTCAGCCTTGCTGTTACTTCCTAAAAGCTATCAATTCTTCTGACACAATAATTACATGGTGGTGTGGCACCCGAGGTCAAGGCTCATCAATATCCTAGAATATATCTAGAATATACACAAGGGGGGGTCATTAATAATAATGAAAATAATAATAGAAAAGTACTGACATTTAGGCTCTTTTAATATAGTTCATAATTTAAGACCCATTCAGTTCAGTTCAGTCATTCAGTCGTGTCCAACTCTTTGCGACCCCATGAATCGCAGCATGCCAGGCCTNACCAGCTAACAGTGTCAGTGAGGATGGCAAGGGGTGGGGGTGGGGGGCTCATTCCTATCCCCCATGGCTCCCTTTTCCAGAGGAACCAGGTTCCACCTACCAGCAACAGTCCACACACCACAAGGAGGCATGGAAATGGATGTGCATGCAACGGTGCATATAACCCCATTGCCTGCTACAGACCAAGTATGTGTGTGTGGTGGGGAGGGAGGGGGGACGTTGCTGCTGAGACCCCAGGCCTTCTGAGTGTAGTCCTGTTCCAGAGGGTATGGTCTTCTGCTTGGTCTCTGGATGGCAGAGTGATCCGCCCTTCCTAACCCTCGAAGAAGCGGGACAATGGCCTCTGGCTAAGGGGAGATGCTCGTCTTCCTGGGGTGTCTGTGGTGGAGCTGGTTATGGCAGACTCCTCGGCAGAGGCACTGAGCTCCAACAATTCCAGGATGATGTCCCAGAGGCAGTAAATCAAATGCCTGAAACAAACGAACAGGACAACTTGGGGGAAGGTCTGGGTGGGTCTCAGGACACCAGATCCTGTAGATGACATTTACCTCACCTCCCCACTGCCCGCTACTGATATCCTCAGTAGACTGCAATGTCTCGGCTGCGAAATAGGAAGGCTAGGATTGCAGTGAAGGTGGAAATGGTACTTGAGACTGGATTTAAAGAAATTCCCTATTTCTTTACATCTAGCATGTTGGCACTGTTCTAAAGAGCTTTGAGCAAGGGGAATCCCTGTAGCAACAACTTACTAGGAACCTTTAGGTCACCTATGATGAGGCAGACAGGACGTGAGGAGTGAGAGTTCATGGACACAACTCAGGGCCGGGCTGAGGGGAGGGAACGCGCTCTCAACACCAGTGGAATTCTCCATCCCCAGGGACCATGACCTTTTTGTGCTGAGAACTGCCAGGGCCTTCTCAGGAGTTCCCACGGGGGCCTGCATAGAGTTCTTCCCAATGCAAACAGTGGCTGGTCCCACCAGCTCCCGACCAACTGACCCCTGCTCAAGAGCCAGGGAAAACAGTCATTGCACCTGCAGCTGGAGCCCAGGGCAGGGAGACATTGCGATCCCAGTCTTCTAGAAGAGTGCAGCCGTTTACCCAGAAACCCGGGACCCTCTGAGTCCAGAGACGGCTTCCACCATGCCCACCTGTTGATGAAGGGCTGCTGCAGCGACTCCAAGACCAGACTCCAGCTCAGCCGGCATTTGTTCTCCCCAAGGATTTCTACGATGACATCTGAAGAGGAAAGGTGGACATGGTTTTAGTTCACCACGAAGCCTTAGCCTCTGTGGGGAATGTCTCCTCAGGATGTCTGCTGTCTTTATTCACTCTGGGTACTTCTGGCACATCTCTGAACCACACAGACAAACTATATCCTCAGGAGATAGGGAAAAGCCAACAAAAATGGTTCTTAAGTTAGATATCTAAATAAGAATGGGCCCCAGGAGACAATGCTGTAACCTGTCGCTGCTTCTGATACAATGGTGTAGGCTGAAGAACGGAGGTTAACAAGAGTAAATAACAGTCTGGGGTATCAGTGCACTACTGCACCCTCCTCCCCTCAGCACAACCACAGGCAGCAAACTGCCTTCCCTGTCCTCCAAAAAAGCCACGTAAAGGGAAGGAAAAAGCCCTCTTGGGAGTTTGTGTCTATGTAGTTGAGGACTATGCGCTTTACTCGTGAGCCGCTGGTCCCCAAGCTGGGCTTCTGCAGGCATGTCATGCTCCTCCCTGGTCGACAGGGCTGGAAGTCATCACCTGCCCTGGAGATGCTTCCCATTCCCTCAGCCTCCCCAGAAGTCCCAATCACTTTCCTGTTGGCCTCAGAAATGGCAGGTCAATGCATTTTCTGAGTCCTGCCGCAGTTAAGGCCCTATGAAAACGGGAAGGGCGTGGGGCAATGGCAGGAAAGCGGGGTGGAGAAGAAGGCTACAGCACCATCATCAGTCTCTCTGCAGTCACCTGGTAGGACCCCCATCAGGCTCTGCAGAGCCTGTTTCTCAGCCGCTGCCTTCTGCTCCGGCGTCCTCACAGGCCGAGGACACTTGGGCAAAGCCCCGCCCGGCCAGATGGACTCCTGGAGGAGCCGGAGGTATTGCACCCAACGCTGTGGACACGTCAGATGAGCCACCTGCACCTCCAGCCACCTGCAGGGGAAGAGAGAAGGGTCAGGGCAATGTGGAGGACCCAGAGCCAGGGGGAGTCCTCCAGGCAACGAGGACAGAACAATGCCAAGGCAGCGCCAGCTCCCACAGGTGAGACCAAGCCAGTTGACAGCATGGGTTCCCAGAACCTGAAGACGAGCAATGATAGGATTACAGTCATTTACTGAGTGCGAGCACCCATGTGTCAGGGGCTGAGGACAGAGCACCTGCAGGCTGCTGGCTCTGGGGAGGGTGCACCTTTCCAATCGTCCTCCAGTGAGAAGCTCCGGGACTTCTCAGTGCCGGGTACACAGTGCAGGGTCTGGGGACTTTATACAAATCCCTCTCTGCAGCCACCCGTCCACGCCCCCACAACCTGTCTTGAGGACTCCTGACATCACCCGTTGCTTCCAACAGACCAGGCCTTCTCCTTGCCAGCAGCAGAACTCTGTCCTTCTGGCAAAATCTGTTCAAACACCACATCCTCCACAAATTCCTTCCTGAGCATTCCACCCAGAAATGCTCGCTCCTTAGGCCTCCCACAGTGCTCCTTCTACAACACTGACTAAGCACTGGTATTCCAGTTTGGAATATTGATTACTGCCTCATACATTTACAGCTCGCCTTTCCCAACTACATTATACGCACCAAAAGAGATCCCCACCACAAAATCTTCCCAGAGTGAAATGTCAGTGGACTGACTCGCAACTGCTCTTATCACAGTGAAAATGTACCCCTCTGTCTTGCTTTCACAAATGAGTCAATAACTGAGAGGGCAGGTACTGCAAGCTGCAGGGCCTGTGAGGCATTTCCACCGAAGCTCTTTCCCTGTCTCTGCAGGTTTCCAAAGCGGTGTGGTCACTTGTTGAGGTTCGACACTGCAGAGGCCTCCTTTGGGGGGCCCGTGTTGAGAATGGCATGGCCGTCACAGGGATGAATGGACTGCTGGCAACGTCACTCACGCAAAGAAGACTTTATTTGGTGCTGCACCACACAGCCCATGCCATCACTCCAGACCTGAGCTGCCTGTCATCCATCCAAGAGTGGAGGGGGCTGCCAAGGCAAACTTTATTTAACCTCCACTCTGCCAGACAGTCTGCATTCCGCTCACGCTAGGCATTCCAGCTTTGGGGGCTGCACTCCCCCAGGCCCAGGGCTCGCAGATGATTCTAAGAATAGGAAGTCTGAAAGGTAACGGCAGGGCAACAACGGCAAACATCGATGGAGATCAAGAGCAGCACAAAGCTTGCCCGAAATAGCCATCANGTCTGGGGTATCAGTGCACTACTGCACCCTCCTCCCCTCAGCACAACCACAGGCAGCAAACTGCCTTCCCTGTCCTCCAAAAAAGCCACGTAAAGGGAAGGAAAAAGCCCTCTTGGGAGTTTGTGTCTATGTAGTTGAGGACTGTGCGCTTTACTCGTGAGCCGCTGGTCCCCAAGCTGGGCTTCTGCAGGCATGTCATGCTCCTCCCTGGTCCACAGGGCTGGAAGTCATCACCTGCCCTGGAGATGCTTCCCATTCCCTCAGCCTCCCCAGAAGTCCCAATCACTTTCCTGTTGGCCTCAGAAATGGCAGGTCAATGCATTTTCTGAGTCCTGCCGCAGTTAAGGCCCTATGAAAACGGGAAGGGCGTGGGGCAATGGCAGGAAAGCGGGGTGGAGAAGAAGGCTACAGCACCATCATCAGTCTCTCTGCAGTCACCTGGTAGGACCCCCATCAGGCTCTGCAGAGCCTGTTTCTCAGCCGCTGCCTTCTGCTCCGGCGTCCTCACAGGCCGAGGACACTTGGGCAAAGCCCCGCCCGGCCAGATGGACTCCTGGAGGAGCCGGAGGTATTGCACCCAACGCTGTGGACACGTCAGATGAGCCACCTGCACCTCCAGCCACCTGCAGGGGAAGAGAGAAGGGTCAGGGCAATGTGGAGGACCCAGAGCCAGGGGGAGTCCTCCAGGCAACGAGGACAGAACAATGCCAAGGCAGCGCCAGCTCCCACAGGTGAGACCAAGCCAGTTGACAGCATGGGTTCCCAGAACCTGAAGACGAGCAATGATAGGATTACAGTCATTTACTGAGTGCGAGCACCCATGTGTCAGGGGCTGAGGACAGAGCACCTGCAGGCTGCTGGCTCTGGGGAGGGTGCACCTTTCCAATCGTCCTCCAGTGAGAAGCTCCGGGACTTCTCAGTGCCGGGTACACAGTGCAGGGTCTGGGGACTTTATACAAATCCCTCTCCGCAGCCACCCGTCCACGCCCCCACAACCTGTCTTGAGGACTCCTGACATCACCCGTTGCTTCCGACAGACCAGGCCTTCTCCTTGCCAGCAGCAGAACTCTGTCCTTCTGGCAAAATCTGTTCAAACACCATATCCTCCACAAATTCCTTCCTGAGCATTCCACCCAGAAATGCTCGCTCCTTAGGCCTCCCACAGTGCTCCTTCTACAACACTGACTAAGCACTGGTATTCCAGTTTGGAATATTGATTACTGCCTCATACATTTACAGCTCGCCTTTCCCAACTACATTATACGCACCAAAAGAGATCCCCACCACAAAATCTTCCCAGAGTGAAATGTCAGTGGACTGACTCGCAACTGCTCTTATCACAGTGAAAATGTACCCCTCTGTCTTGCTTTCACAAATGAGTCAATAACTGAGAGGGCAGGTACTGCAAGCTGCAGGGCCTGTGAGGCATTTCCACCGAAGCTCTTTCCCTGTCTCTGCAGGTTTCCAAAGCGGTGTGGTCACTTGTTGAGGTTCGACACTGCAGAGGCCTCCTTTGGGGGGCCCGTGTTGAGAATGGCATGGCCGTCACGGGGATGAATGGACTGCTGGCAACGTCACTCACGCAAAGAAGACTTTATTTGGTGCTGCACCACACAGCCCATGCCATCACTCCAGACCTGAGCTGCCTGTCATCCATCCAAGAGTGGAGGGGGCTGCCAAGGCAAACTTTATTTAACCTCCACTCTGCCAGACAGTCTGCATTCCGCTCACGCTAGGCATTCCAGCTTTGGGGGCTGCACTCCCCCAGGCCCAGGGCTCGCAGATGATTCTAAGAATAGGAAGTCTGAAAGGTAACGGCAGGGCAACAACGGCAAACATCGATGGAGATCAAGAGCAGCACAAAGCTTGCCCGAAATAGCCATCACCATTTGGGCTTCCCAGGTGGTTTAGTGGTAAAGAATCTGCCTGCCAGTACAGGAAACACAGGGTTCAATCCCTGGGTCAGGAAGATCCCCTGGAGAAGGGAATGGGCACCCACTCCAGTATTCTTGCCTGGAGAATCCCATGGACAGAGGAGCCTGGCAGGCTACAGTCTGTGGGGTCACAAAGAGTTGGACACGACTGAGCGACTAACACCTTCCCTTTCAGCCAGCATTAGCTCTAGCTCAGCCTCTTGTTCACAGATGCAAACAACAGGCTGGCTTGCCCTCTGTTTGACCTTCAGTTTGTCCTCTGGAGCCAGGAGCACCTGCGACTCTTTGGAGAGACCCCAGCATCCACTCAGCCCTTCCTTGTCTGAGCACGACAACAGCAGCCCTGGGTGCCCGGCCCCCTGTGGGCCTGCTTTACGTTAATGGCAATTCACTCAACGAGAACAGGACCTCGAATTGCATTTGGGCAAGGAGGTGCCCTCTGCTCCCTCCCGTGGTGACCAAGCATCTCATGAACACATCCTGGATGCAGAACAAATGTTAGCATGTGGCAAGATACAAATCGCACAAACCTCCTGGACTGTAACCCATCAAACTCTCAATGCGGGTGTTGGGAAGAAGAATCACAGTATGAAAAAGCAAGAATAAGCCCCCGATGAGGAGGATGAGTCAGTGAGTCAAATAAAATTGTCAGAGCTTAGCAGAACTAATTGACAAAGACGTTTGAGGTCACCAAACAAAAGATCAGCTGCTGAATAAAACAAAGGTGCCGGTAAGCGCCCTAAGCCCTGTGGCACAGGACCAATAAACAGAAGGGCCTAGAAGAGTCAGTCCTGGGAATGGGAGAGGCAGGACCTGTGTAAACCAGATGAAATGAAACCAACTTCGTGTCTAAAGAGAGGGGTCCACTGCAGAAGGGGGGCGCTGTGAGGTACAGCGCTCCTGCTCTGCCTCAGGCCCCATGGGCAGCGGACAAGGCACACCCACCACATGGACGCTTCCCTCCCTTTTCAGGGTCCTCTTCCCACCTCTGTTCCTCCTCCTCCTCGAAGGAAACAAGGGGCTCCTGGGCACTGGGATGAGCCTGCTTTCGTTTCCCAGCCGGGGTAGAAGGCAGCCTGTGGAGAAGACACAGGCGGCAACCTTTTGTTCACAGAACGTTGGAGGTGTGGCCTCTCGACAGCATCCCTGTCTGGAGGAGAAAGTGATCAAGTCCAAATCCAGAGAATCTCCACCACCGCTGCTGCCCCACCCGCAGACAGTACAAACCACCTGTGCACCAGAGAACCCCCTCGAAAGCAGGCTTCATTACTACACACAATGCCCTTCCAAGGATCAGTATGGTCTGCCCAACACGCTGCAGAGAAACAGTACTTGGTAAACCAGGAAGAGCACAGGGATTTCTTCATCCAACCATCGCTTCTCTCCTTCAACCCATTTCCCCTTCCTTCTATTCCAGAGTGAAGCTCCATGCACACCACCCTTCTTTATCTAACACTGTGAACTCCCTCAGTCCTGAACCAGCAGATGAGGCTCTGGGGTGAGTGTTAAGCGACCAACACCCTGACTCCAATCCTTAGCTCCCTTGTGTTGTTTAGTCACTAAGTCATGCTCAACTCTTTGTAACCCCATGGACTGAATAGCCTGCCAGGTTCCTTTGTCCATGGAATTCTCCAGGAAAGACTACTGGAGTGGGTCGCCCTTCGGGATCTTCCCGACCCAGGCATCAAACCCACGTCTCCTACGCTGGCAGGCGGATTCCTTACTGAGCCACCTGGAAAGCCTCGTTAGCTCCATTCCACACGTCATCCTTCTGTTCTTAACCTAGGGCTGGGGAGGTTACAGAGAAATCTGTGCTTGAGGCACAAGGAATGGAATCTGTGTCTGCAGTCCAGTGTGCCATAATAGCTCCTCCAGCATCAGGTTCTGGAATCTGCTGCTACCATTGTTAAGCTAAGAGCTCCAGTTTCAAGGTGGAGATACACACACACATCCCTTGGACTATTTACTATTTACAAATTATTTATAAGAAATCATTTACTAAATACAAATGTTATTGTTGATGTAACACAAGATGCATGAGGTAAATACGCTAAAATAAATATGGAGGAGAAGAGCCTCAAATAGCACTGGTTTTATTTTCTACTACTATTCCAGTTCTGATATTTGATTTAGATATCTTCTTCTACCTTCTAGCTTCTCCCCAAAGAAGAAGAAAAAAAGCCAGCCCACAACTGTTCTGTCAGCTCTCTGAAGGACTCAGAGCACAGAGAAGACGTTCTAGGGGGCCCAGAAGAGGCAATAGGAGAGAGGAGAGAGAAGCAACAGCAGATGGACACTGAGGCATGTAAGAGGCTCCGGTGCCAGACATGGAAGAACAGAGGATGCAGGGACCAGGGCGCCCACTACGCTGGGAGTCCACGTCCAGTCCACGTTTAAGGGAACCTGGTCTGAAACAGCTACACACAGAGAAAGAAAGCGGCGGCTAAAGATGATACCGTTTAACACTAGGGCTTAAGATGGCACTTCAGGGTTAGCAGAAGGTCATTTTCCATCAAAAGAGCAGAATCAAATCTCAAGAGTAAGGGGAAAAAGCTTTAAGGGACCATATCTAAGCCAATTAACCAAATTCCCCTCACATCTTTTCTAAGACTGCCTCCATGGCTGAGAGAGGAAGGCCCTGGATAAGTATGGCTTCATTGGGAGTGGGGTGGGGGGGTATGGCATGGCTTCCCAGGTGGCACAGTGGTGAAGAATCCACCTGCCAATGCAGGAGACACAAAAGATGCAGGTTTGTTCCCTGGGTCAGGAAGATCCCCAGTATCCTTGCCTGGAAAATTCCATGGAGAGAGGAGCCTGGTGGGCTACAGACTATGGGGCTACAAAGAGTCAGACATGCCTGAGCAGTGCTGATGGCAGGGGGGGGAAGGGTGGGTAGGGTTAGGGTTTTCACTGCTGTCCTCTCTTACAACGGACAGAGTGCCCAGAACCAGACACAGCCTCACAATGTGCCCTGACCAGCAAAGAATGCAGAGAATGGCGCCTTCCTCAAGCCAGATACCATACTTGTGAATTACTACAGTCAAAGACTGTACTGGCTTTGGGGCACACACACTAAAGCACTGACTCATCACTGGGTATGCAGCCAACCAGAACCCGGAGTCCATGTATGTGCTTTAACCAGAAATCACAGACTCCTGTTAAGTCTAGGCTTGTCCTTCGGTACTATACTTGTGTGATTAAAAAAAAATTTTTTTTAATTCTGCTTTATAATATTTATTTCTGTTAAATCCCATCTTGTTTGCTTTAGACTACCATTCTAACTCTTCTGCAAGGAGATCAAACCAGTCAATTCTAAAGGAAATCAGTCTTGAATATTAATTGGAAGGACTGATGGTGAAGCTGAAACTCCAACACTTTGGCCATCTGACATGAAGAACTGACTCATTGGCAAAGACCCTGACGCTGGGTAAGAGTGAAGGCAGGAGGAGAAGGTGATGACAGAGGATAAGATGGTTGGATGGCATCACTGACTTGATGGACATGAGTTTGAGCGAGCTCTGGGAGTTGGTGATGGACAGGAAAGTCTGGCGTGCTGCAGTCCATGGGGTTGCAGAGTCAGACATGACTGAGTGACTGAACTGAACTAACTCTTCTAAAGTCTTCTGAATCTTGACTTCTGTCACCCAGAGTATTAATTATATCTCTAAGATCAGAGTTACTTGCAAATTCACTGACAAACAGGATAAGTTCTATGCTTTCACTAGAAAGTGCCCTCTAGGTTATGAAGTTATTAGCTACCTGGGCTAAAGATCCTCAGATAGCCATGGACCACTTAGAAGTCCCACAGTCCAGACCTTGTATGTCCATATGGATATTAGGGAAATATGGCACAATCCTGTTGAAAGCTGCAGACAATACAACCACCTATGCATTCCTGTCATTTAGTGGCCTACCAATCCTGCTAAGACAGGAAAAAACACCTCGCTAACAAGGTTAGCATCCCCACTGAATGCACGCTGGGTTCTGGGGCCCATGTTTCTTTTTCTGAGAGTTCACATCTATTTAATAATCCATTTAATAAGTTTCCAGAGGTAAAAGTCAGGGTCAGGAGCCTGTATCCATTTTTTAAAAGGCTAGTCACTTGTCCATCTCCGAGCAACATATCTCTATATAGAAATTCTCTTCATGATCTTAAGATCGTCAATGATAAAAGCAAATTCTTTCAGTTCCATGGAACAGAATTCACCTAGTCAGGTACCTGAGTTTTAAAGCAGATGAATGCTCTCTTGTTATTTCCATTCCTATTTTGGTCTTCAATTCTAGTTTAATCATGCTTGCTTACTTCTTCTTAGACCCTTTCCTTTACGTAAAAAAAAAACCAAAAAAACAGAAATTTATCCCAGGCAAAGAGTACACCAATTTGCTGTTGAATAAATGAATAAATAAATGATTTCTCAAGGTAGCCAGTTAATACTACAAGATCTGTTCCAAACAATTTACCTTTGTTGTTCCTGTTTTAAACTTAAAAAAAAAAAAAAAAAAAAAGCTTTCCCCCTAACATGTATCCACAATGTCAGCTCCTTCTGAGCTCAAGTTTACTGGACAGCATTCTTACCAGTTCTAATTTCTACTGTTTGCATTACTCAGTGTGTGTCCCTTTTCTCTGTTTTTTCATATATGTTCATCTATAATCTGATCCCAATTAACTACTCTGGTTTCATCTGATGCTGATTCTTCTCCTTCCTCGTTGGAGTCATGTGTTTAATCTGTTTATTCCATTTACTCAATACATATCGGTTGAGCTTCTTAAAAGTTTCAAAAGAACAAGATTGTGAAGTTTTGATGGCAGGGATCTCAGTTCATTTTGGTGTCTTAGCATTTACTGGACTAGTACAATTCACACAATAAGGCATCAAATATATACTGAATGAATCAACCTTATCCAAAGTGCTCCACAACAAACTTTAAGTCCTTTTGTTATCGTGGCATATAAGACGGATTCTCTGTTATGTTCTGTGAATTCTAGTTCACTTCCGTCTACTTTCCCTTCTGTGAGCTATTTCCCATTCTATTCAGTCTTAGTTTTACCTCAGTTTTCCTTGCAGCTGCTTCTTCTTCACTGAGTCGATGGGTGTCCTGCCAAGTTAAGCCCTTCCTGTGGTCCTCGAGTTACATTCTCACTGCAGTTGCAGTTGGGGGCCACCATGTGGGCATCATGTGCCAGACTAAGGAAGGTTACAAACTTTCCCCCTGTTCCAGCTACACAGTTAACTGTTCAATCCACACCTTCCTCTTTCTTCCAAAGACAGAGCTTACAGGCAGAAGGATAGAAATCTAGGCCTTGAGGTCCTTAAGTTTTCTATTGGAAATCTGAAACTTATTAGAGATACACTCCATGCTTCCTCATGTGTCATCATCTAGTATCACACAAAAGTAGGTAATAATCCATTGACTTAATAAGCAACAAGGAACTTTCAGCATCACAAGTCAGATATATTATTTAGAAGGCTACTATGCCATCTGCTAGCATTGCGTCTCAATCCACAAGGGAGAACCAGAGTCATTCTTGATTTTGCCTCTTCTCCAACCCCAGCCCTCGTGCCCCCTGCAACATCACCTAATTACTGAAACAGTTACTAAAACCCCTTGAGCCGACCTCCTCAGTTCTTAGGACCCCATGAATTCATCACCCTTTACTATCTCTACAGCACCGATCTTTGCTTAGCTCTTTATCACCCCTTTCCCAATTTGTCTCCCCGGTTTGAACATTGTTTCCTTCAATTAATCCTCGACAGCACTATGTAAATGATTTTTCTAAGTTACTAAGTTGATCATGTCATCATCTGTTTAATTCTGTACATGTTTTGCTAGTGAATAGAGGTGAATCCTATACTCTCTGAATAGCGACAGGGCTCTGTATGGGTCAGTGCCTACTGAGCTCTGCAGTGGAATATCTGGCCACGCTGGCTACACATCGTACATCCCAACAGTCCCAGACTTCTCTGAGTACCACACATACACCTTCTTGCTTCACTGCTCTGCCTTCAATGCTCTGTTCTCCAATGCCAGCTCTCAATTTCCCTTTATCCTTTAAATCCTATCTCAGAGGTCATCTCCTTTATATACCCTCCCTGGATTTCTCATAATTTACTTAGTCCCTTCTCTTAATCATGAAGAGAACTATTTTTAAAGTCATAACTTTATACTATAACTCCTTATTTATAAGATTGCATCTCTGACTGGATACTAAACTTCCCAGGGTAGGAACCTGGGGTCTTTTAAATTTTGATCATTTAACTCAGCGTCTGGCACGCAGTAGGTGATCAATAAGTACTAGTTACTAAGTGAATCACTGCTGTAAGTGGGACAAACACTTGCCTTAATGCAAGGCACGCAGCTCACACTCAGCTGTGCACAAGGCAAACGTCCCAGGACTCAAAGCAGCAAAACAATATCGAGCTCTTAGTTATTTGTGCTGATGGAGGACAATAATAAAGGTAGACAATTTAGAAATCCTTTGTATTTGGCATTTTATATGCATTTACATAAACATTTGGCAGATTTATCTTCCTAAGAACTTTCTAGTCAGGCTAATATTGAAATTAAGCTGTGTGCCAATACAGCAGCTGTAGGGTGGATATTAAATGAAGAATACTGGGTAATAAGTCAGCTGTGCTAGAACTCAGAACTCATCATGAAGAACCCACACAATCACACATGGTTCTGCACTCACTGGAAGAAAAGAGAGGTGGAGGGCAAAGAAGGGGGTCAGCCATGCTCCATAAATCCTAGAAAGGACAGACAGCTGCCAGCAGTCTCGGTTTTTGTCAGTTTTTCTGGCAAATAGGCCCAGAGGATAGAGGAGGCTGAAAGTCAAACAGAAGCAAAAGGGTTTTGAGGACTGTGACTCGTGTGTATTTTGGGAAGTGCCCCCGATGGATGGAACAGCACTGAGCTGAATCCAATCCATCACTTGAAGCTAGTGAGAATAATGTAGAGTAATATTTGCGTAAAAATGTTTGCGTAAAATTATTTGCGTAAAAAATGGCCAACAGCAAAGGTCTGGCTACCTTTCTAAAAAGTACGGAACAAGGAGTCGCTTGAGGGCTCTGCACTCATGGGATAAAGAGAGTCTGATTGCATATGGAGATCTTTAGAAATCTGTTCTAGACCAAGCATCAGGACACTTGGGATTCCAGTTTCAAAGGTGATCACACAAACCTATGTCCGTCTGAAGGCCTTCAGGACAACTATTGTCAGCCTCACACTAGGCTGTCATCAATGCACCATAAACCAGCTCTGAGATCAGGGCTAACAGGCCTCAAAGCTGGGAAAAATCAGCCACACATTTTTGATATCTACCTGTTTTGCACACGTTCCGCACAATCAGCTACACCCTCCATGTTTCTCGGAATCTCTCCTAGTCCAGAGTCTCCTGTCTGGAAGAGGCCATTAGAGTTTTCACGCCAATACCACACATAAAACTGATCCACATCCTTCCGGGGAAACAAAGCCCGGCGGCCAGAAGAGCCACGAGGCTTCTCCCAGTGTGCTGCAACCAGGGACAGCAACACTGCGAAGCCACCCGCAGGCTGGAGGCTGGCGGGGCCACAGAGAAGCGGAAAGAACTGAGTTCTGAGTTGCTTCTTAACGAATGGACTGACTCTGGCCCTGCCTTCTTTACAAAGTTGCTGAGATAAAAGGAGAAAAAGTGAAAGTGTTTGTGAAAGTGCTTGTGTATGTGTGCGTGTGTCAGAGAAAGGCTTCTCTGGATCCTCTTACAGGATCCTCTGGATCCTCTACCAGGTCTAGGGAACTAAACGAAGGGGCTAAGGAGTGAATTCTGCATTTCATGCTTTAGTTTCCCCTTCTGTAAGACTGACTCTCCTGGCGGGCTCAGGGATGTGTCAGAACAGTGAACTGTCTGAAGGGGCAGGGGTGAAGGAAGAAAGAAGCTGGCTGACAGACTCAGGGGACAAAGGAGAGGGGGCATGAGCCACCTCCGGGCCTTGGGGCAAGACAGCAAACGCTGCATCACTACCCCCTCAGGGTAAGGACTACAACTGCAGCTCCCTCCAAGACTTGCAAACAGGACTGTTTATCCTGTGGTGCCCCCTGGAGTCCAGATGGAGAATTCACACCTAACTGCCCCAAGCAGTAGAGTCCAGCAGGCTTTCCATACTCTGCACACACACACACANGGAACAGCACTGAGCTGAATCCAATCCATCACTTGAAGCTAGTGAGAATAATGTAGAGTAATATTTGCGTAAAAATGTTTGCGTAAAATTATTTGCGTAAAAAATGGCCAACAGCAAAGGTCTGGCTACCTTTCTAAAAAGTACGGAACAAGGAGTCGCTTGAGGGCTCTGCACTCATGGGATAAAGAGAGTCTGATTGCATATGGAGATCTTTAGAAATCTGTTCTAGACCAAGCATCAGGACACTTGGGATTCCAGTTTCAAAGGTGATCACACAAACCTATGTCCGTCTGAAGGCCTTCAGGACAACTATTGTCAGCCTCACACTAGGCTGTCATCAATGCACCATAAACCAGCTCTGAGATCAGGGCTAACAGGCCTCAAAGCTGGGAAAAATCAGCCACACATTTTTGATATCTACCTGTTTTGCACACGTTCCGCACAATCAGCTACACCCTCCATGTTTCTCGGAATCTCTCCTAGTCCAGAGTCTCCTGTCTGGAAGAGGCCATTAGAGTTTTCACGCCAATACCACACATAAAACTGATCCACATCCTTCCGGGGAAACAAAGCCCGGCGGCCAGAAGAGCCACGAGGCTTCTCCCAGTGTGCTGCAACCAGGGACAGCAACACTGCGAAGCCACCCGCAGGCTGGAGGCTGGCGGGGCCACAGAGAAGCGGAAAGAACTGAGTTCTGAGTTGCTTCTTAACGAATGGACTGACTCTGGCCCTGCCTTCTTTACAAAGTTGCTGAGATAAAAGGAGAAAAAGTGAAAGTGTTTGTGAAAGTGCTTGTGTATGTGTGCGTGTGTCAGAGAAAGGCTTCTCTGGATCCTCTTACAGGATCCTCTGGATCCTCTACCAGGTCTAGGGAACTAAACGAAGGGGCTAAGGAGTGAATTCTGCATTTCATGCTTTAGTTTCCCCTTCTGTAAGACTGACTCTCCTGGCGGGCTCAGGGATGTGTCAGAACAGTGAACTGTCTGCAGGGGCAGGGGTGAAGGAAGAAAGAAGCTGGCTGACAGACTCAGGGGACAAAGGAGAGGGGGCATGAGCCACCTCCGGGCCTTGGGGCAAGACAGCAAACGCTGCATCACTACCCCCTCAGGGTAAGGACTACAACTGCAGCTCCCTCCAAGACTTGCAAACAGGACTGTTTATCCTGTGGTGCCCCCTGGAGTCCAGATGGAGAATTCACACCTAACTGCCCCAAGCAGTAGAGTCCAGCAGGCTTTCCATACTCTGCACACACGCACACATCCTCAGAAAGGGGCTGGCTGAAAATATGCAAAACATGTTTAAAGGCAACTATTAAAAGTAGAAATAATGTCTGTTTCCCCCTTTAAAAATGTTCCAGTGTCTGGAACATTCTTGACCCTAAACCATTCTAAGGGATTCGTCTTGCAAGGTCTAACTTTATTAAACACTTTCCTCTCTAAAGCCTACCTAACAATTACCCTCAAGAATCCTTATGACTTTTATAAAACTGTGTTTATGGCCTATACTGTGTTCTTTGACCTTACACTGTTCAGTATTTCTAATGGATTCTTATGGGTTATTTATTTTCTTAGGCTAAAAGGACCTTATTGGAGAAAAGGCCTGAAGAGCTAGCAGTCAGCAAGTCGACTCAGTATCAAATCTCACAAAGACTTTTCAAAAATTATTTATAAAGAGGTCACCACAACAAGAACTAAAGTTAGTTTTCTAGAAAGTAAAGTGTTGGGAGTACCTGGGTTAAAAGGTAGTTCCCTGGTTCTGAAACACTGGATACGACTTGGGGAGATGATAAGTAGGAATGTGAGGAGGACAGGACAGAGTGCATAGACAGCTAAAATGGAGGAAGACACCCTAATTTGAAAATGCAGAAAAGGCCATGTGTCTCACAGGGTGTTTGCTCCTGAGAGATCACAAAGCGAGCTCACTACAAAGACCTCACCAAAAAACCATCGCAATGTACACAAATTCTCTATCCTACAGCAGATAAGTGACCGCCCTAGGGAACAAGAGTCCCCAAGAACACGGGATGTGGGGCTTGCAGAGATACATAACTCACATTTACTAATGCCACCGGATGGCAGGCATGCAACAAAAGTCTTCATCAGTTCACAAGCAAGGTACTGTTACTCCCACTCAGAGTAACTGAAGCAAAGGTCAGTCACAGACAGCAAGCCTCAAGGCAAGATGTGAATTCAGATCTGTGTGACTTCAAAGCCCATATCCTTAGTTGCACACATGGAAGGACAGAGGGTGAGAAGACAAAGCAGTCGGAGAAGCTTCCAGAAGGTCCAAGCTTAGGCGGGAGGCCCACGATGGCAGAGGGTACTTTGTTCCTCTGCAGAAGAGAAGGCCACTGGGGTGGGAGATAGTCGGAGGCCCAGCCATGACTCTGGGGGATGGGGGGCACCTGCCCAACTAAAGAGCTGTGGGGGAGGCAGCAAGGGGGTTTCCATTTACATCTGTGTTTCTCATCCCGGCAGCGCTGGGGAACTCCCGAGATTCTCACTAGTGATGAGAAGAGAGACCAATTCAACCAGAAGGGCAAGTGACGTTCATTTGACAAAAACTTACAAAGTACCTTCCATGTACACAGCTAAATGCCTACAACAGGATGGTGAGTAAGACCCAGTGCCTGCCCACCAGATGCTTACAGTCTGAACCTGTCCTAAAACCTGTTTCAGGCTCCTCTTTGTAGTTATAGATAGGCAAGAGATGGCAATAATTTGACTTTGAAAAAAGGTTTTGATGTTTAAATATGTCATGATGCTCTGGTTTTGTTTTAACTGCTGCCAGTTCTGCGCCTGTGAGTGTACGAGAATGCACGAGCATATCCCACACATGGAAGTGCAAATGCACATTGAGCTGTTACAACCCTAAGGACGGATTCAGGTAGAAACTGTCAGCACACAACAGGAAAGGCTGGGTGCTTTGATCCTATGATGGGTAGAATAACAGACGCCTAAGAAATATGGCAGGGAGGGCACTCATATAACTGGAGACCACTGAAGCCCATCCTGATCCAGTCTCCCAAGTCAGAGCTCCCCTTTTTCAAGGTCTAGTGGAAAAGGTGGGGGACAAGTGGTGTTCCTCTCCCTAAGGAAGCACGATACAACCTGAGCAAAGCCACTGCTGCAGAACAGACTTCAGCCCCTAAAAACCAGGCCAGCGCTGGCACTAGAGGGGCAAGAATGCAATCAGACAGGAAAACCAGACTTGGTTTGAGATCATTTTGTAGCTCTTGCAAACGTACGCATTTTTCTATAGAAGCTGTGCACAGAAAGAGATTAGGTATAAGACAAGACAAGGGACCAGAGCTGAAGTGAAAGAGAAATTTATAGAGCAAAGGAAAAAAACCACCATCTATGTGTCTTGAGAAACTCTGAATCAGAACTGTGAAAACCTTTTTCTGGTTGGGAATAGGATGTAGAACAGATACTACAGGGAGACTACATAATTTCTGATCCAGGAATCTTTAAGAATAAAACATGGATGGGAATGAATTTATATGCTACCATCAAATGTGTGTGTCTCTAGGACAGAAGTAGCACATAGCACTTTCAGGTGAGGTCAATCCTGTGGACACTGCCTCGTGGGGAAGCTTGCTCAGTGGGGAGGCCGCAGGCGGTGGTGGGAAGGGGATGGGCTTGAAAGCCAGGGTGGCTTGGGTGGAATCCTGGGTGTGGCCCTTATTATAATTTTGAGAAGGTTATTTAAGCTAAATAACATTTTGCTCACTTAAAAAATACACATCTATCTCAGAGAACTGAATTGCTCCTTAGTATATAAAATCCACGGCTGCTTACCTGATGTAGTATTTAGTCAATGTCAGTTCCTTTTTGGTTGTAGCTGCTCATGCCCTTTCAGTGGTGGGCCTGGAGCTGCCCGTAAGGCATAATCAACGTCAGGAAGATTGTTTATCTATCTGCTATGTAGACAGGCCCACCAAGAACCAGGCCCCTGAATGGATTCCACTCAGAGAACACCTAAAGTTGTGGAGTGACCAGAGAGAATGGATGACAAGAGAATTCTTGGTCATGCACCTTGTAACTGCCTGCTGCCAGCATGGCCCTCTCCACTGGGCGCACACGCCACCCATACACCTTCTCCTGACCTTCCCTGGGGAATGACTCGTAGAGACCTCTCCCCTCAGAAGACGATTCCATGGCTTGGTGCGGGGTTTGGAGCTTGCCACTGAATTTTCTCCTGGACCCACAGCATGCTCAACAACATAACCTGACCTATTCTTTTTCATCTTCTTCTCTATCTACTTCCTGACTTTGTGTACTTTTCTACTCGCCTACATCCACAGGTCACAGAACTTTCTCTTTTTTTTCCCACCCTTCTGCCATACTGCTCTGTTCCCACGTGCCCTCAATACACACACGCACGCTCATTTGCTTACTCACTCACTCATTCAATCACACTCTTTAAGAAACCCTGACGCAGACACAGACACCAGGAATGTGTCTGCTGCCATCTCTGGGGCCATGGGGAGGGCAGGGCCACGGGCGGGGGCACTCGTGTACTCTCCCGCTAGCCCGGCTCGTATTTTTATCATGGCTTTGCTCTGGGCACCCAGGCGGGGATCTGGGCCAGCTTCTTCTCATTCCTTCGCTCTGCATCAGGACTCCAGAATAATCTCACCCCTGATCGTGGCTGGATGCTCCTGCCCCACACCTTCTCCCATCAATGGAGCACAGTTGTCTCTCCTCTCTCTCTCTCCCTCCCATCCAGCCAGAGTCTGAGTGTTCCAGTCCCTAAACCTGAGTCTGATACACTCAGAGACACTGTCAGCTTCTCCTGCTTTCTGAATGAGTGGTCTGCATAAGCTGGGTTCACGCCTTGGCTTAGACTGCTCCCCCACCCCTCTCCCCTCCTTTTGACTCTAACTCCAAATAAGGAGCATTCCCTCTTACATAATTGGATGTTCCCAGCACAGAAGCTGACACACGAGGTCAGGCGCGCATGCGTGCAGACTTGCCTTTGACTTAACAATGCCTTTTTTGGGCATCTAACTTCTCCCCAGCTCCCTTCCCCCACTCTCTCCACAGTATCAACAATCAAGGGAGATTTACGCAGTTGGCTCAAACTCTTCCAACCTTGGCTTGCAAAGAGGGGTCATGAGGTTGAATTTACTCTTTTCCTCACAGGCTGGGGACAGAGGGATTGGGCAGGGGTGTCGGGGGAGGGTGGCGTGAAGACTAAATATGTGCAGGAGAGGGAAAAAGTGACAGCATGCCTGCTTCGGACCTGGGGGCAGTCCCTGGCATCCTAGGCAGTTATGCATATGGGTCTTTAGAGGGACCAAGGAGAATACAGAAAGCTGGAAGCAGAAGAAATGAACTTGTCTTCTTGGAGATAATAATGCTGGAGTTTGGACAATGATGACATTTTTAAAAGGAGAAGCATCTAACTTTAGACGCCGTCCAGGATGGCAGTGCGTCCAGGTCAACCAGAAAAGTAGCAGCAGGTACTCGTGACATCAACATCGACTCTTTCTCTTTAGAACTTAAGAGAATCCAGGTGCTCTGCAAATGGATGCACCTTAGCGGCATGCAGTTCAGAGAGAGAGCAACTATGCTGCCTCCTGGGCCTCAGTCCTAGGGACANAGGTACTCGTGACATCAGCATCGACTCTTTCTCTTTAGAACTTAAGAGAATCCAGGTGCTCTGCAAATGGATGCACCTTAGCGGCATGCAGTTCAGAGAGAGAGCAACTATGCTGCCTCCTGGGCCTCAGTCCTAGGGACAGACTGGGAGAGGTCCACCCTGACCCGGCAGGGACCAACCACACCTCTCTGAGGGTAGTGAGGACAGGTGGAAGGGGCGCTGCAGCTTTGGGGAGGTATCACATTCCAGAGTATGTGCTTACCAAAGCAAAGAGTGCCCAGGAATGCAGCTCTGCGCCGGCCTCTTTAAAAATAAAAATGCAAGCTGTCCAGGGGACAAGTGACATGGACTGGCTTTAGTGTGCCGCAGAGGACTCTGTGTCGTAAGTGAGTGGATGCATATTCAAATGCAATTTTCATTTTACGAGCTGACTGGCAGTCTCCTCCTGGGGAATATGGACTGCTCTGAGTCAAAGACTTGGGGGCTGGCTTTTATCAAGTCATAGGGCAAATGTCTGATCCTGCAGCTGAACATCAGACAAACCTGGGTTCGAACTGCCTGTACATACTTACTAGCTCTGTGATCTTGACCGAACAATCATGATTCTTTGCAAGCCTTAGCTGCCTCATTTTAAAGTAGGGATTATAAGACCTCTTTCACAGGGCTTCTGAGGGGATTAAATGATGTTGGCACAGTGTCTGCACAAAGTCAGCTCTCCAGATGTTGGCTGGATGGTGCATCCTGGAGCTACTAAGACCATCAACGTCTACACTCTGAACCTGAAATAAGCCCTGTCTCTTCCTTGGGGAGTTGGCACTCAGAACTGGCTGGTAGAGACCACGGGCCACAGGCATCAGGTCCTCTGAGCCTCTGGAGGAGGCACTGGGAGAGATTCCTTCTCCATGACCTCCTGACTGCTGTTTTAAGGAAGCTTCAAAAACAATGTGACCCAGCACAAGATACTTGAGAAGAAGGTCAAGCGTACCATTAAAAAGCTGGGAATAATGCTTTATAGAGAAGATGAAAGACCATGAACAGAGGAAGATGAGGCTCTTCATTTAACTCTAGTTTGTAGAGGCCTAGGGCGAGGAAGGTGTCAACAGCTGGGTTCCTATTTGTGCTGCAGCTCATACAAGACTAAATGGTCTTAAGAATAAAGCTCTGACAGGAAGAGATATGAGGCAAATCAACAAGTACAAAATATTATCACCTGAAAACATCTAGGGTGAACAAAGTTTAAGAGACCAGTCATGGAGAACTGTCCAGAAGTACCTAGACACAAAACTCGGTTCCTCTGCAATTCTCACTTTGCCTTCATTCAAATTCACTAAAACATTCAAAAATTTTTCCCTTTACAACAAAAAAAGGTGTCATTCCCCCTCCTTTTTTTTAAGTGGAAGCAGGTCAAGCGGGATTCAGCCATAAGCTCTCTCTCTGATGTTGTTTAGGGCATAAGCTACATTCACCAGACAGCCATCCACCCAGCTAACCCGAGGTGTGGTTCCCCTGCAACTGTCAGGGCCCGGGGGTGGAGAGGGCAGGAACTGAGCCTGACTCCAGGCGCTTCTCGTGAGGAAGGGCAGCCTGACTCCAGGAGCTCTGCACGCGGGGAAGCAGGAGTGCCTGGAGGACACGGCCGCCCCGGGAAAGAACCTGTGCTGCAGGGGGCCTGGGGGCTGCCTCCTGCTGTCAGACACACGGACGCCCTGGTCACGGGAACAAAGCCACCCGGGAAGGCTTCACAAGGTCATACCGCTGAGAAGAACGGGTTCTGTGTGGTTCACAGAACACAGTAACAGGAGTAGCGGAAGCTGCAACTGGAGACTGACCTGGGTGGGGCATCCTGAACGGGGAGGGAACCTGGGGCCACAAGCTGGAGGAATCAGACATAGAATCCACTTCTTATCCTTCCATTTTTCTGAATCGCAAGTATGAAGACCTAACATTTACTGGAACACTTTCTATGCACCCAGACACCTGCAGACAGACACCATGATTCCAAAGCTCAGAGAGATGACACACAGCGGAGTAGCAGTATGCTGCGGTGGATAAGAATGCAGGTTGTGGACACCGGGGAGGCTTGCGCCTCCGCCAAGTACTCACTCGGTGAACATGGACAAGGCCCTCCGTTCTCACCCTCATTAAACCATGAAGTACGTGAAAGGAGGGACCGTGTCTGCTTTGTTCACTACTGACTGGACCTTAATATTTTCTCAATGAATAAAGGAAAATGACCAAGACAGTTGCCCAGAAGGAAAGTTAACGTTAACGGATTTCCTACTTATTGTAGAATAGATACATAATCCTTTTTTAAAATAAAGCTGTTAGTTTCGGAGTGACCTATTAGCATGCGTCACACAGTAACAGAAGGGTTCAGGATTTGGCTCCCGACTTTGGGATGTGCCAGGATGTCTCACACAGGAGAGGTCAAAGCGTGAGCGGCCACANCTGTTAGTTTCGGAGTGACCTATTAGCATGCGTCACACAGTAACAGAAGGGTTCAGGATTTGGCTCCCGACTTTGGGATGTGCCAGGATGTCTCACACAGGAGAGGTCAAAGCGTGAGCGGCCACAGCTCAAGCGCTATGTGTGTCTGTCTGGTTCAGAGATAGGGTTCCTGGACTCCTACAGTTGAGCAAAGCTGGCATCAGTTTCACGGTTAGAAAGCCAGCACTAGAAACTCCATCTGCGCACCAGTTTTTCAGGAAATTCAACTGACACTGGAATTATACAACCTGAGTTTTAAATCTCAGTATCCTATTCCCTACCACGTGTCAGTGCTTCTTCAGCTGTGACCATGTCCACCCCTTCTGGAGAAACTCATCTTTACTAGGAGAGCCCGCACTGGTTTTCTCTTTTCTTCCTCGTTGTTGGTAGTCATGGTGACTGAATACTGTCGGTGAAGAGACACGTCCACTGTAACAAGGTGAGAGGCACAGGGCCTGGGGGTAAACTGGGGGAAAACGGACCCTAGCGGAGGAGGAGCTCAGCCGGGGCAGCGCCTGAATTCAGGGGATGATGCCAGGGTGCTGCAGGAGCAGGCCTGTCCACGCCTCAGACAACCCCGTGATGCTCTGCAGCTCGTCACCCTGCAGCCCGGGACACAGGTTCTCTCTCCTCTTCTGGCTGCAGGTCTCCTGGACTCTACGCTTTCCCTCTCTAGGGCAGAAATCAGGAACCTCCTCCGACCTCCGTCTCAGACTCTAACCTGAAGGGGCACCCAGCAGGCCTACCTCTGGATTAGGGTCCCGAAGACAAGATGAAGAACTTTCCGCACACTCTCTGTACACAGCCATCGCCACTGTTCCATGAGCAGCAAGACAAGCAGGTCCAGGGCTGTGTCAGCCAACTCGGTCTCTGTTCCTGGGGATGAAAGGGCATCTGGAGTAACTCGGAAGAGACCGGCACTCGAGGACACATTTCAGGGGCCCGGCTCTGCTCCACCTTTATGTCGATCATCTCACATTTGTGTAATCTATCTGTATTCAAGTCAAGAGATGTTTACTGCATCTCTACAAAGTTCAGTGGCAGGTTCTGTCTTTCTTTACAATTTATGTTCCTAAGTCACCGAGTAATTTTCTATCTATAAAATCTTTGATTTTATATATAACTATTTTGCCTGCTTTCCTTCTGGTTCTTCTGTATTTCCCCCAGGCAGCTGAACACATTTTGTTCCAAGTAAGTGCTCACAACTGGTGACTAAGGAACTGGCAAGGCCCGGTCCCCTTCCATCACTCGCCTCCGCAGGGCAGCAGGGAAATGTGCGGGGCCGCAGACGTGGGACTTGTTTTCCATAAGCAAGTGTCTCTGAAAGCAACTCCATTACACAGAGCTGAGGGCTAGGATCCAGGAGACCTCACTTTGATTTTGAGATAACATGTGGTTCTGGGAAGAACACTGCACTTTTGGTAAAAGGCCATGATGATTACTCACTTCTTTCCTGTTTCAAAGACAGCAACGGCCACAATCACGCTCATACCCACGCAAGCAGAACTTTTTTAAACAGATATATTTTATGGATGGAAGCGTGTGTCTTCTAACTCTGTTCATGGGGTCCCCCATCACCTCTGACTTGCCTTCTAGGAGACTGCCCCAGAACTACAGAATGTTCCTGAAAAAAATCCTCTTCTGTCTGGTACTACAGCTGTGATTAAAGTTATAATTAATCATCAACAGTAATTGTATTAGTCTAAGACCAGTGGGTTTTCTCTGTGCAAGTGTGCCCAAGCACAGCTCACTTAAGAGTTCTTATAGAATGTGAATGACGCCAAACTCGGATAAATGTGCTGGAACTGAAGCTTACTTTCTTCGTAATCCCATCCAGTATATACTCTCCTTTTTATTTGTACTTCAAGGGAGCATAGGAGCTGATGTGTCTGCTTTCTGGTTATTTGCTCCAAATGTGATATTCAGTTTCTTGGAAAAATAGCATTCCTCAATCTCCCTCTTCAATTCTCTTTTCTTCGCAGGTTTAGCATTTACCTAGAGCTGCAGTCCATGCTAGAGCAACCCACTCCAGTATTCTTGCTTGGAGGATCCCATGGCCAGAGGAGCCTGGCGGGCTGCAGTCCACGCAGCTGCAGAGTTGGACACCACTGAGGAGACTAAGCATGCACACACGCAGAGCTGCCACCACGTGGCAATAAGTAGCATAGCAGTAACAGTGAGCGAAAGCACCAAGGGCCCAGGTCCTCTTGGTAAAAGTGTAAATTATCTGTCATGCGAGCACGTGGAGTCTCTCAGGGCTCAAAGAACGGCACAGGAATAAATTATCCCTTTAAAGAGATAATGCACATTTAAAGACTTGATTTTGGCTAGAATTATATTATCTTACCCATCCCATCTTATCTGTAATTTCTCATAGTTCTCTTGATGCTTTTGCTCTCAGAACACGTTTACTTAACCAGTGAGACGTGTGTGAAGAGCTGGGGTTGTGAACTCCATTTTTCAGAGTTGAGTTGAGGTCCACAGTGTGGACTGACTGTGGGCGCCTGAGAAACAATGGTGAAGTCAGCCTTTTTTCCTCTACTGGGCCCAGGATTTTGTGATCTTTTATTTGCAAGGGAAGCCTTTGTGTTGTGGGATTTGGAAGACTTTGTTCTTATAAGTTCTAGCACAGCAAATCTACCAGTATCCAGGCCTCCTAATTCTCCCTCTGAAGAGAACACTGCACCTCTGGGAAGTCCGAGTGCCCTGCCTAAAATGCTCCTGAAGACAGAGTGGTGGCCTCACCTCGTCTGCCTCTGCTCTACCTGGGTAACCAGGCGGCATTGTTGGCCACGGCAGTAAACACAACAGAAGGAACAGATCCAGAGGAAAAGAGAAATTCCAGTTTGTGTGTGCTGTACTTCAGCTGCCCCGCAGTACATCTGGGCTTCCCAGGAGGCACTAGTGGTAAAGAATCCAACTGCCAGTGCAGGAGACACATGAGATGCAGGTTCTATCCCTGGGTCAGGAAGATTCCTCTGGAGTAGGAAATGGCAAGTCCACTCCTGTATTCCTGCCTGGGAAACCCTGTGGACAGAGTAGCCTGGCAGGCTACAGTCTATGGTGTTGCAGAGTCGGACACAACTAAGAGACAGCACACAGTACCCCTCGTTGGAGACTTCGGTAGGCAAGTGGAAACACACCTCCAGCACTGAGGCATCACCAGCACACGTTAGGGCTGACACCAGTCAGCAGAGGAGCTCACAGGACAAGTGCGCAGAGTAGGGACAGAATGAAGCTCTGGACGGCTGAGGAGCCAACAGAAGGGACAGAGGAGGGACCACAAGAGAGACAGGNACTCAGGGAGACAGTGAAGGACAGGGAAGCCTGGCATCCTGCAGTCCATGAGGTTGAAAAGAGTTGGACATGACTTAGCAACTGAACAACAGCAACGACCAGCAACAACCCTTGATGGCCTCCACCCACACTTGCTCGAAGCTTTTCTGGGTTCTCCCAGCCCAGCAGCTGGCTTTTTCTGCTCTCACAAGCATGTGTGTTAAGTCGCTTGAGTTGTGTCCAATTCTTTGCGACGCTATGAACTATAGCCCACCAAGCTCCTCAGTCCATGGGATTCTCTGGGCAAGAATACTATAGTGGGTTGCCATGCCCTCCTCCAGGGGATCTTCCCAACCCAGGGATTGAACCTGTATCTCTTACATTTCCTGCATTGGCAGGCAGGTTCTTTACCACTGGTGCCACCTGGGAAACTTTCTCCTCTCACACTTTCCTCCAATTCTAGGTTTATTTGCCACTTTTGTTTTTCTGGCAAAACTTTAAGTTGCTCAGGCTTAGGGATATGTCTCATACTCCCTTTGGGGGGAGATTACTTGAAAGCTCTGTTGAAAATCCATATTAGCCTCCAAAATGTGCCCACTGTTCAAAGAACTGTGTAGTTAGTCTGAAGTTTGTAGGGACCTCAACAGTGACCCACTTCCACCCTACTTCAGCTGTTGGAATCCTGTCTTGGCCACACAGTGGACAAATTATTCCACTGTCTAGAGTGTTGTGCTAGGAACAAATTGAACAACGGGCACCATGCCAACCAGGACAAACGTGCTCAGGGCTAGNACAACTGGTGACTAAGGAACTGGCAAGGCCCGGTCCCCTTCCATCACTCGCCTCCGCAGGGCAGCAGGGAAATGTGCGGGGCCGCAGACGTGGGACTTGTTTTCCATAAGCAAGTGTCTCTGAAAGCAACTCCATTACACAGAGCTGAGGGCTAGGATCCAGGAGACCTCACTTTGATTTTGAGATAACATGTGGTTCTGGGAAGAACACTGCACTTTTGGTAAAAGGCCATGATGATTACTCACTTCTTTCCTGTTTCAAAGACAGCAACGGCCACAATCACGCTCATACCCACGCAAGCAGAACTTTTTTAAACAGATATATTTTATGGATGGAAGCGTGTGTCTTCTAACTCTGTTCATGGGGTCCCCCATCACCTCTGACTTGCCTTCTAGGAGACTGCCCCAGAACTACAGAATGTTCCTGAAAAAAATCCTCTTCTGTCTGGTACTACAGCTGTGATTAAAGTTATAATTAATCATCAACAGTAATTGTATTAGTCTAAGACCAGTGGGTTTTCTCTGTGCAAGTGTGCCCAAGCACAGCTCACTTAAGAGTTCTTATAGAATGTGAATGACGCCAAACTCGGATAAATGTGCTGGAACTGAAGCTTACTTTCTTCGTAATCCCATCCAGTATATACTCTCCTTTTTATTTGTACTTCAAGGGAGCATAGGAGCTGATGTGTCTGCTTTCTGGTTATTTGCTCCAAATGTGATATTCAGTTTCTTGGAAAAATAGCATTCCTCAATCTCCCTCTTCAATTCTCTTTTCTTCGCAGGTTTAGCATTTACCTAGAGCTGCAGTCCATGCTAGAGCAACCCACTCCAGTATTCTTGCTTGGAGGATCCCATGGCCAGAGGAGCCTGGCGGGCTGCAGTCCACGCAGCTGCAGAGTTGGACACCACTGAGGAGACTAAGCATGCACACACGCAGAGCTGCCACCACGTGGCAATAAGTAGCATAGCAGTAACAGTGAGCGAAAGCACCAAGGGCCCAGGTCCTCTTGGTAAAAGTGTAAATTATCTGTCATGCGAGCACGTGGAGTCTCTCAGGGCTCAAAGAACGGCACAGGAATAAATTATCCCTTTAAAGAGATAATGCACATTTAAAGACTTGATTTTGGCTAGAATTATATTATCTTACCCATCCCATCTTATCTGTAATTTCTCATAGTTCTCTTGATGCTTTTGCTCTCAGAACACGTTTACTTAACCAGTGAGACGTGTGTGAAGAGCTGGGGTTGTGAACTCCATTTTTCAGAGTTGAGTTGAGGTCCACAGTGTGGACTGACTGTGGGCGCCTGAGAAACAATGGTGAAGTCAGCCTTTTTTCCTCTACTGGGCCCAGGATTTTGTGATCTTTTATTTGCAAGGGAAGCCTTTGTCTTGTGGGATTTGGAAGACTTTGTTCTTATAAGTTCTAGCACAGCAAATCTACCAGTATCCAGGCCTCCTAATTCTCCCTCTGAAGAGAACACTGCACCTCTGGGAAGTCCGAGTGCCCTGCCTAAAATGCTCCTGAAGACAGAGTGGTGGCCTCACCTCGTCTGCCTCTGCTCTACCTGGGTAACCAGGCGGCATTGTTGGCCACGGCAGTAAACACAACAGAAGGAACAGATCCAGAGGAAAAGAGAAATTCCAGTTTGTGTGTGCTGTACTTCAGCTGCCCCGCAGTACATCTGGGCTTCCCAGGAGGCACTAGTGGTAAAGAATCCAACTGCCAGTGCAGGAGACACATGAGATGCAGGTTCTATCCCTGGGTCAGGAAGATTCCTCTGGAGTAGGAAATGGCAAGTCCACTCCTGTATTCCTGCCTGGGAAACCCTGTGGACAGAGTAGCCTGGCAGGCTACAGTCTATGGTGTTGCAGAGTCGGACACAACTAAGAGACAGCACACAGTACCCCTCGTTGGAGACTTCGGTAGGCAAGTGGAAACACACCTCCAGCACTGAGGCATCACCAGCACACGTTAGGGCTGACACCAGTCAGCAGAGGAGCTCACAGGACAAGTGCGCAGAGTAGGGACAGAATGAAGCTCTGGACGGCTGAGGAGCCAACAGAAGGGACAGAGGAGGGACCACAAGAGAGACAGGAAGACCAGAAAGTGGCACCACAGACACCAGAGAAGACAGCTTCTCGAGGAAGGGAGCAATCCACAGATGATGCCAGTGTATGTTAGGAGCAACTAAGAGAATCGCACTACTATTAACAGAAGCATGGACCTTATCTTGCTGGACTGGACGCCCTGCTTATGCCCCAAGTTCTTCTGATCCACTCAGCCCTGGGACTGTGCCCTTCTGTACCCTAGCACCTGACAGAGCCACCCAACAGTCACAAGCCGGCGGACACACTGGGCTCCCCACTGTCACTCACCTGGATCACTGCTGCTGAGGCCTTGGGCTGGAGCAGCAGCATCTGACACACGACCGTCCACACAGCCCTCAGCGGTCTGTTCAGAATCTCTTCTGGGAGCGTCTGTGGGCTGCACTTCTAGTAACTTTGTCTGCTTTTCAATAAAGGATTCCATCCCAGACACGGAGAGGATCTCTGACTCCTGAGGAGAGAGCAGAGGTTGTGTCACAGGCAGGGTGCACGGACTGGGGGGCACCTGCGGCTCCCGTCACTTCCCTGCACGTCTCGAGTAGAGGACCCCACTGACTCTGTGACCACCGAAGGAAAAGGCGCTTGTTTTAACCTAAACTGAAAGGACAACAATGCCTCTGTAGTCTCGTTTGTCACAAAAATCGTGTTTCCTTCCAGGACCTGGCTTTCTCATTCTATCACCTATTATCCCAAGCCTACTACCCTTGAGAAGCCCACCACCCTTGAGAAGCCAACTGGCCAGCCCAGAACTCATAGGAATTCCAAACCAGTCTGAGAAAATACTAGAATAAAAGCCAGAGACCCGGATGTTGGTTGAGTCCTTTAGGAAGGCCCCAAAGTCCTTTATGATTCTGGAGAACATCCCAACTGCCTATAACGGTAGGACTGACCTCCTAACTGATGATTCCAAGAATTCTCTAGGGATTCTCACCA
Organism: Neotragus pygmaeus; assembly: GCA_006410875.1. Classification (NCBI taxonomy): domain Eukaryota; kingdom Metazoa; phylum Chordata; class Mammalia; order Artiodactyla; family Bovidae; genus Neotragus; species Neotragus pygmaeus. The sequence continues at coordinate 649,741 of SJYV01027328.1, forward strand.
CACTGCTGTCCTGGAGACAGTAGAGAACCTTCCCGTGGGCCTCAGTTATATTCAGTGCTGGAGCAATTTTACTGGATGAGAACCTCAATCTGGATCTGGTACAGAAATGAAGAGCAGAAACAGTGTGTAATTCATGGTCTTGATCCCCATACAGAGGACTGACAAGTATTAATACCTCAAAACAGGCATGTCCACACTTATTTTTGGAAGCTTGCGGTGGTCAGAGTTGCCAAGAGGTGCCTCACTCTGAAATCCCCCGAACAATAAATATTCCTACACACACTGCAACTCTTGCACTGAGCTATGCTTACAATGCGCCTGTGATAAAGGGCTTTTGCTAATGTAAAATAAAGACTTGTCCATCACAGTTGTGTCCCACAGGCTAGAAGAGTGGCTAGCACATACTGTGCACCTGTTAAAAATCTGTTGAACATTAAATAGACAAGCGCCACAGACCAAGGTTGCCCTTGCTCCTCACACCTTTTTGCACATCCACTATTCCCCTTGAGTTCCAGATAAAACCAGAGAGGGAATCACAAGGGCTAACCTCAATGTTTCAAGAAATAGGGTTTTTATAAGCACAGGCCACATGGTTACCCTTCAAAGTATGGGCCCAGTGAGGGGGGAAAAAAAGGCTAAGAACTGTGAGGGTTATTGCCAGCCCATAAGACATGAACACAGAGAAAAAGACAGTGAGACGCACACATAAACATCCTCCCACCAGCTCTGTCTCTCTCTGTAAATGGCCCAGGTACATACAGAAAGTGTCTGGGAAGGGAAGTGTGGTGCCCTTCCTCCCCACCTGCTGGCTGTGAGAGCTGCCAGTGCAGGCTGCAGCAGCAGCAATAACCAGTGACCCCCTGAAGGGGTCCCTTCCAGCCTGTTTCTCTTTACTGCTAGTGTACTCGACTCCTGAGCCAGAAAACCATGACAAACAGAGATTAGTGATAAGCCTTAATTCTTAAAATTAAAGAAACGTTTCAATTTCCCAAGGGGGGAAAAAAAAAAAAAGAACATCCATATTCTAGAGTTTTCCTTCTAGTCAAAATTCCCTGGTCAGTTTGGGCCCTGGGTTCCCAGGGCAAGACCAACATGAAGCCAGGCTCCCTCTGCAGGACCTTGGGCTTGGTCCGCAGTCTGACTTTGCACAAAAACAGGCACAGATGACCCCTCTCCTCTATTCTAGGACCTAAGTCCAGGGATGGGCTTTGACCAAAAACTGGGGACCCCCTGAGAATTGGTAAGGGTGTCTCACTTGGAAGCCTTCTTGCCTTCTGTCTGGGGCTTATTTTCTGTCTCGGCCTCACTCAGCTCCTCTGTAGGGCTCTGGGGCTCAGAGCGAGGGAACGCAGTCTTCAACGTGTCCACGATAGCACTCACCACCATCTGCAGGAGTCACAGACATGCAGTTAGACAGGCACCACTGAGCAGCAGCAGCTATCTCAAGGTGCTTTCTGCACCCTGGACGAGCAGCCAGCTGACCTGTCTAGCAGAGCCCTATCCACGCACATGATCAGATACCAGCTAATGACTCAGTGGCAACTCTCTCCCCTTTCCTCCACAGCCGTGAAAATCTTCTTCCTCAGAGATTTAAGACAGATGATGGATTCCATGGGAAAAGAAGCCAAAACAACATGACAAAAATCTGGGCGTTCTGCAAGCTGGTGAAATGCTTTTCACTTTCAATTTCTTTCTTTTCATACAGAAAAATGATTTTTAGTTTTCAAATTGATAATACCAAGATGTGACAAAGGGGAAGTGATACAGGTAAGAATATACAAAGAAAAGGAAGACTGAAAAAGATTATCAAAATAAGGAATAGTCTAAAAACATTTATGATATAAAAATGTGCAGAGCAATTCATAGTAAAAAAACAACAACAACAAAAACCGGTTTTCCAGTTAGTTCAAACAACTCCTCGTCTTTAACTACAGAAAGAATGGCAAAAACCACTCAGGTTAAAGTTAAGAATCTGGAATTCGTACAAACTTCTCTGTTTATATGGATGAGATAAAACAATCTTTGCTGAAGAGTGAGAGCTACCTCTATTTCTCAGGATGAGAAAACGACATACAGATTTTTGCTAAAGAGAAAGAACAAATGAAACCCTAAAATATCAAGATGGAAGGAAACATTGACTTTTCCTTTAGTAACTCTCGCTATTAATCAACACTGCTGCTTGCTTTGTCTTAGCCTGTGTTAGTCCTCCATGGGGAGCACAGCCGGCACAGCCAAGGCAAGACTGCCATGGTCAAGGAGGACCACAGTCGAGACCAGGGGACAGCAACTCAGGGAAAGAACACAGCGAACTGCACGGATGTGGAGAACGTAGCTGAGAAAATACAGCTCGCTCTCCAGGCTCACAGAATGGTAGTCTGCAGGGAGAGTCCGTACCTGCTCACTTTTGTGTCATGAGCAATGAGTACAGTGCGTGACTTTGAGTGGGCACCCAGGGGGCAGGTGTTGAAAAAAATCAGTGAAGGAACACATTAGCATGGGTGAGCAAACCTGCAAGGAACTCAGAGGTTTCACCTTGCTTATCCCTTCCTAGTTTGCAGTCTTCTCTCATAGCAGTGAATGTCTCTGAACACCCTCACTTGAAGTCCCACTTTATCATTTTATCCCCTAAAGTCTAGATTGGAAGAGGGAGACCCCCTCTTCTGCCAGAGTCAGTGCTTTCTAACCTCTTACAACACATGCATTTTTGATCAGCACAAACCTCAGACTTCTGTCCTGGAGCCGTGAGAATCAGTGAGCAACCACTGCTCACAGGCTCCAGCGTGGTGCTCAAAGGCTCTGCTACTGTCTCCAAAGGTTCCAAGATACCATCTGGAACCTTGTTCTCCAGCAGAGAATCACTACACAAATCTAAATCCAGCTCGGGGTCCTGCCTAAGGGCTCCTTCCTGAGTGACCAACGCTGGGAATGACCTTCATCGCCAGAAGAGGCCTTCCTGCCCCCGCCTGTCCGTGGAGACGTGGACCGACCCTTGTACCCTTCCCCTGGAATCACAGCGTCATGATATCACCAGACCTGTGCACGCTTACAGTGTCAGGAGTACTGACGCTCATGGTTGCTCACAGTTATTCAACAATGATGGCCTCACCAGTACTGGTAACAGGTCTTGAAAACCCCAGTCCCTTTTCCACTTACTCCTCTGTGCTGCTCTCCCTTCCCCTGGGTCCCTTGCCTTTCAAACATGCCTCCCCACTTCCCTGTGAGAAACCAAGGTTGAGCACGTAGTCCCGCTCATACCTTGTCTATTCTGGAGACCACAAACGGCTTCTTAACAAAGGCAATACGAGCATCTGTGTTGAGAGCAAGGAACTCCTGCATCTCCTCACTGTTCGCGATCTCAGGAATGGCACAGAGTTGCTGAAAAGACACAAGAAGGACTTCAGAGAGAAACTCCAGTCCCCGGGTCTCCCCACCTTGGCCTGTGTGTCTGGTGGCTACAGTGACAGCAGAGGATGCTGACCTTTAGAAACGATTCCAAGAGGCTCTTGCGGGCTTCCACCCTGTCACTGTCCATGTTTCCAAACGGAAGATCTGGAAAGAGCTTTTTAGGGCCCTTCACATCTTAAAAAAAAAAAAACGTTAACTGATTAACATTTACTAAGAACTATTCCATTTATTACCCATCACATATATAGGACACAGAAATTCCAAATGTATTTCCTGGGGATTTTTCTCCTCCTGTGAACTGAGCTGAGAAGTGAGCTGAGATTGGGGTGGGAGCTGGCTACCAAACCTGGGCCTCACCCCTTCAGAGTCCCTCCTCTAGGGCCTCCCCTCCATGTGATTTTTATTTCAGGAGTTAGAGATATAACCCAGCCTACTTTCATTATTCATGATAATACTAAGGTATAAAGGTCACTAGAGTAGTGATGTATAACAGCCCTGAAGTCTAACTGCCCAAGTTTAAATTTTGGCTCCAATCTCTGCTGTAATAATGGCTTTAGGCAACCTGCTTAATCTTTTGCTTTTTTTCTGTAGAATGAGGATGATAGTATCCATCTTGTAGACTGTTATGAGAACTAAATGAGCTCAGTAGAGACCTGGGCATATATTTTCAGTATTAACTATTGAAAGAAAACCTGTAACTGAAATCCATCATTTATGTCACAACTTATTAAAAATGTTTATTTGAGTGATCATGAGTTTCCCTGGTTGCTCAGCTGGTAAATAATCAGCCTGTAATGCAGGAGACCTGGGTTTGATCTCTGGGTTGGGAAGATCCCCACTCTATATTCTGGCCTGGAGAATTCCATGGACTGTATAGTCAGGGTCAGACATGCCTGAGCGACTTTCACTTTCACTTGGCATTTTCTTAAAAAACAGAATAGCTGCTCACTAGTATTTATGGTTTGAATTAAATTTTATGTCTTCTTATTGTTCGTGTGCCTTATGAGAACCAAACGGCACACCAAGAAGCCTTTTGTTAAAGGAAAGGCAGCAAGGATTTCTGGATAACAGTTTAATATTTAACAGCAACCAGTCTATCAACCTGTTTAACTCCTCACAGGCACAGATGGAAATACGAAAGTTTCTTTCTTAAGCTTAAACTAGATGAAGCCCCAGAACAAAGCATTCAGAGGCAAAGCAGTACCCCAGAAAGCATGTCATGAGTAGCACCCAGCACTAAAACTCCAAACACCTAAAGGCAAACTGAGGGAGCACGGGACCCCCAAGGCCGCGTTCTCCCTTTCCACCCTCTTCACAGACAACAGGCCTCCAGCCTTTCAGATAAGGATGGCTGGATGTGAAAGGCAAGCAGGCATTCCGAGGCTGGGGAACTCCTGACTTTTGATGAACTTTCGCAGATCCGATTTCTCCTCCAGACGGGTCTGCAGGTTCAGGAACTCACGGTAGCGGCGGTTCACAGTGTGGTAGGCCACCTGCTGCAGGCCGCCGCTGCTCTCGCCATCGAGGGCCGTCTCATACTGTGGAGAGAACGTCTGTTGGCTGCACCAGCTCACTGGCACACAGTAAGCGCAGAGCAGGGTCAAGGGAGCATGCTGCTCCTGTCCTGTCCCTAGCCTCTCAGGCCTCACTGCCGCTCTAAGCTCTAAGAACAGCTCACATCCCAGGGGGGCTGTAGTACACAATGCGACACCCTTCCCAACAGAGGTGGCCCAGGTGGTAGGAAATGAAGTTCCACTGCCTTTCACTCCTCCTTCCATCTCAAAGTTCTCCCTGCAAACACTGTTTACTTATAACCACTTTCAAATCCCGGAGACAGAGGATAAAACAGAAGGTACGACACTGATAATGTCTTACCCCTAAATTATGAGGCTGGATGGTATGGGGAGATAACCATCTTGTCATCATCCTCAAACCAGTGACTATCTATATTACTTGAGGGAAGAACAAATAATCAAAAACAGCTGAGGAACAAGAATCATTTGTTTGCCTGGACTACACTAAAGGAACATGTGTTTTTGTTCTGCTTGGGGCTGATTAATTCTTATTCTTGGAGCAACACTGAATCTTTCTTCCCAAGGATAGACCGTCTGTCTGTATCATGAGAAGATGTGAAGACTGGAGATGTTGAATGGGGTCACAGTCAGCTGTCTTCATATGTGAGGAGGGCTGGCTTGTGGGAAAAGACAGCAGTGTTGCATGTCCTCCCAGAGAGAACGCCCCGAACGGCATGAGAGCTGCAACTTCATACCTACAGGGGGAGACTGTGTAGGATACAATGAATGCTGTGGGAGAACGATACATGTGCTTGTTCTCATCAGGAGGTTAGTGCTCCTGTTTGGTTAAGGTATTCTGTGGGCAAGCAATGGAAGAGTGGTGAGACTGAGGCTGGTGTCGAAAGCTTGTCTAGAGGCAGACAGAGGTGTTCATTATGAGTTGGAATGAGCAAAGCAGTCCCTCAGGCCAGTACTGAGAAGGAAAGGCCTAGATAAGACATACATGCGGAATTCGGGTGAGGGCTCTCACATCCGGAGCCCCTGGGAGCTATGATGCTCTCTGTAGCTATTCTGCTCCGTGTGGGACACGATATGTCTCCAAACTTGGCTAGACCTCAGAATCTCTTGGGCTGCATAAACTACTGTCAGAATATGGATTCTGACAGGTGCCAACGGATTCTGAATGAGAATTTCCCAAGAATTCTCCCAGGATTCTTTATTTTTTAAGAATACAGCTTTCTGGGAAACTTGGAGGTAGCCTATATCAAAACCTGATAGCTCAGCTGGCAAAGAATCCGCCTGCAATGTGGGAGACCTGGGTTCGATACCTGGGTTGGGAAGATCCCCTGGAGAAGGGAAAGGCTACCCACTCCGGTATTCTGGCCTGGAGAATTCCATGGACTGTATAATGCATGGGGTCACAAACAGTCAGACACAACTGAGTGACTTTCACTCTATCAAAATCAGCTTTAGGGAGCTGCTGCTTGAATCAAACCAGTCATCTGATACAGGAACCCCCTTCCTATCACTTCTGCCAAGCAATTCCTACTACCACACTTAAACATCTCCAGGGAGAGGACTCACCACCTTTTGAGGTATATATAGGTAAACAACCTTTCTTTCTAAAACAAAGTACAAAGGATATTAGTACTTAAAAAAGAAATTAGCAAGGAAGAAGTCTGGAAAGGATTTCTGGGCTGTATCCACTGGAAAAATATGATTCCCAGCACAGTGACAGCCCTGAAATTCTAGGATGGTCTGTGAGAGTGTCATGGAAGCCTACTCTGCTTCACTCATGAGCTTCAGACCCTCCATATCAATACTGGTTGAATTAACCAGAGCAAACTAAGAGCAGACTTCCTCCTTCCAAACACTGGCTTCACTGACTGCTTTCCAAATCCATTCCTAGACCAGAGTGGTGACCGCGCACCAAGTACCTTCACCGTGTAGAGCGTGTAGGGATGGAAACCGGTGCCACTGTGCTCTCGAGCAGTAACGGTGCCAGTGATGCGAAGGTTTTGGATGACCACGGGGCCGTCTGGACTGCCCAGGGACTCGAAGTTGAAGGTGGCTGAGCTGAGGGGTCCAGGTGGAGAGGAGGAGAGAAGGACCTGTGGCAGACTGGAGTCCAGGGAGCTCCCACCATTGGTGAGATCCTTTTCTAAACACGAGGGGCGTGGGGGACATATCCTCTCTGGACTGGGCAGCAAAGTTGTGAGAGAGGCATCATTTCCTTGCTCTCCCTCCTTGTCTGCTGTGTCAATCTGGATCTCTGGGCAGGAACTCAGCATGGAGGCAAGCAGGCCCGGCTCTGTTTCTGTTCCTGGATCCTCCTCAGCTTCTGCTCCTTCTATCCCTTCGGGTCCCTTACCATCCTTGGGCTCCAGGGGCTGGGAGCCCCCAAGGGCGCACAGGGCATCCTGAATCGTGGCTGAGAGGAAGGGGCCTGGGGTCATGAGCATGATGGTTTCTTTGCCCAGTTCAGACAACGGAGACTCCAGCTCTGCATCTTCAGACAAGAACAGAGGCTGCAGGAAATGAGAAGAGCTGTTTTCGACTTTTCTCTCCTCAGGCACTCCCCCCAGATCTCCCTCCAGCGCTTCATGGCCTTCTTCAACGTATGGGGAGGGGTGTGAAGGCCCGTCTGGCTCACTACAGCTTAGGAGCACTGAGGCTGCTGTTGGTGAAGGGGCTTCTACAAGACCCTGGACCTCAACAATCAGTGGCAGAGATGTGGGCACTGAGGGCTGTTCCAGGGCACTGGCTNTCTCACACTATTATTGTGTTATTGTTAATTTCCCCTTTCATACTTGTTAGCATTTGTCTTACATATTGCTCGATGGATTTTTTAAATGAACCTCCATACTGTTCTCCCTGCAGGATGTTCATATGTGGATTGCGACCAACAGTGCAGGAGGGTTCTCCTTGTCTCCATACCCTCTCCAGCATTTATTCTTTCTTAAATAATTTTATTTATTCCTTTGTCTTCGGTTGCACTGGGGCTTGGTTGCTAAGTGCAGACTTTCTCTATCTGCAGCGAGCAGAGGCTGCTCTCTAGTTTCACTGTGCAGGCTTCTCATTGCAGTGGCTTCTGATCGCAGAACGCAGGCTTTCGAGTGCCAGGCTTCAGTGGTTCCGGCATGAGGGCTCAGTAGTGGTGGTTCAAGGGCTTGGTTGTCCCACAGATGTGGAATCTTCCCAGACCAGGGACTGAAATTGTGACTCTTGCATTTGCAGACAGATTCTTAACCACTGCACCACTAGGGAAGTCCTGGCATTTATTCTTAAAGATGTTTTGAGATGACCATTCTGACCAATGTGAGCGATTGCCTCATTGGACTCATTTGATTTGCGTCTTTCTAATTCTTAGTGATGCTGAGCATCTTTTAATGTGCCTAAGTGCAATCTGCAGGCCTTCCTCAGACAAATATCCATTTCAATCTTTGGTTCATTTTGTTCTTGGGTTGTATTTATTTTTGCTTTTGAGTTGCATGAGCTGTCTGTATGTCTTAGAGATGAATCCCTTGTGGGTATCTTCCTTTGCAAATCTTTCTTCCTATTCTGAAGAGTGTGTCTCTCGTTTAGGGTTTGTTTTGGAATGCAAATGGTTTGGTGGTTAAAGAGGTCCCATTTTCTGATTTGTGGTTTATTTTTCATTATTCTAGGAGGTAGATCCTCAACAAACTTGCTACATTTTATGTCAAATTGTGTCCTGTTTATATTTTTCTCAAGATTTTCATAATATCCATCATTACATTTCAATATTTATACTCTTTGAAGTTTATTTTGTGCACGGTGTTAGGAAGTTTTCTAGTTTCATTTTCATGATTGAAGGAACCTTCCCAGTGTCCTCCAAGGTGGCTGTTAGCAACGTTCCTCCCAAACATCCCTGGAGGATGGTTCCCTTGTCTGCACACCCTCTCGAACACTTACTATTTGTAGTTGTTGAGTCGCTCAGTCATGTCTGACTCTCTGCAACCCCATGGACTGCAGCACGCCAGGCTCCCCTGTCCTTCACCATCTCCCAGAGCTAGCTCAAACTTATGTCCATTGAGTTGGTGATGCCATCCAACCATCTCATCTTCTGTTGTCCCCTTCTCCTCCCGCCTTCAATCTTTCCCGGCATTAGGGTCTTTTCAAATGAGTCAGTTCCTCACATCAGGTGGGCAAAGTATTGGAGTTTCAGCTTCAACATCAGTCCTTCCAATGAATATTCAGGACTGATTTCCTTTAGGATGGACTGGTTGGATGTCCTTGCAGTCCAAAGGGACTCTCAAGAGTCTTCTCCAACATCACAGTTCAAAAGCATCAATTCTTCAGTGCTCAGCTTTCTTTATAGTCCAAATCTCACATCCATACATGACTACTGGAAAAGAGCAGGCCCACAGGCCTTGTGAATTGAAAGGTGTCCCTCAGCCCAGGTGATTGAGCTGTAGTTACAGGAAATGTCCACACAGAGGCAGCACTTCTTCATTCTCAACTCTGGGCCTCCTGACTGAGCCTTAGGAGAGTCAGCTTCCTGGGCTGGCAGTTCGAGTGGAATGGGCCTGAGGAACACTCCAGGGCTTGTGTGTTACTACTTCTTCTCCCTAAAGTTTCTTTCCTCCTCTCCAGACTCATCCCAGCCTGGGCCACAACCCCTGCTGAGGTGCCTGGGAGGCTGCACTCTCAGGACGGAGACTTGAATTGGGGACCCCATCACCAGGACCCCTGGCAACTAGGTGAGCTTTCCAAGGTCCTTGAAGGCAGAGGGTGTGCCCCCATCCTTTGGGTGCACGAGGGAGTGTGGTCCCAGATCGAGCAAACCAGACAGTGCAGGTGTACTTGGGCTCTAAATTAAGAGCCCCCCTCCAGTGCCACGCCCCGACCCCAGTCATGGGAACCAAGCCCGCTCAGGTTCCAGGGAAGGGGTAGCAGCCCAAGTCAGGGAGGCTGGAAGGAATGAAATCGGTATTGCTGTTATTTCTTTTCGTTTTCTTGAATCTCATGCCAGGGCTATGTTTGAGTAGAGGTGATCTGTAGTTTGAGCTGGTCTTCAGTGTACAGATGCTTGATTCGGTTGTGACATCATATACATGCAGCACAGATATTCTTTTTTGGATTCTTATTCCATAGAGGTGATTGTAGAAGGTAGAGAAAAATTCCCTGTGCTGAACATCAGATCCTTGTGCAGTATCTATGTCAAAGGAAGGAAAGAGGAAATCCTTGTGGACTATTATAGACAGACTTCTGTGTGAGGGCTTTCCGTGTATTTGTTGGTTCCAGTCTCCTAATTCATCCTGACCCAGTACTGTTTGTTTTCTTTAAATTCCTTGCTTGGGTTAATTGAACTGGCGATGGACAGGGAGGCCTGGCTTGCTGCAGTCTATGGGATTGCAAAGAGTTGGACACAACTGAGCGACTGACCTGAACCCGGTTAATTCTCCTCAGAGGAGCCTTTTGTGTTGTAAATTAGTTCTCTTTTTATCTATTTTTTTATTCTGCCTCAAAGGTTCATCATCTGCAGTTCTGTTCATCTGGCTGATTTCACTTAGGGTATGAACCTCCAAGGTCCACCCTTCTGGGGACCAGTGGCATAATTTCATCATTTCAGTGGTGCTTTTTTGTGGCTGAGTAATAGTCCCTGTTGTGTGTGTGTGTGTACACACACACACGTACATATACACCACATCTTGTGTAAGCTCTCAGCTCTCGGTGGCAATTCTGTGGTTCTGTGTCTTGGTTACTGTAAGTAGTGGTACAGTGAATGTTGGGGTGCATTTGTCTTTTCAAAGACTGGTTTCCTTGGGCTAAAGGACCAGGTGTGGGAATGTCAGATCCTAGCTCTGGTCTCTTGAGAGTTGTCTTTTTTTTTTTTTTTTCCCCTAGCATTCAGAGTGTCCTTTCCAGTGACTCTTGCCAATGTCCATTTCCACCGACTGTGTAGGGGGGTTCCCACCCCTCCCAGCTCTCTCCTACATTTATTGCTAGTAGACATTTGGTAATGGCCATTCTGAGTAGTATGGTTTGACCTTGGTTGTCATTTTTCTATTTTCCTGTACTAATTAAGGATGCTGAGCATCTCGTCCCATGGCCATTTGGTGTTATTTTATTGTTTTTTCTTTTTCATTAAAGGGTATGAGGACAATTTACCTGTTGCAGATGGCTTCTTGAAAGCTGGCAGTGTTTGGCATTTGTGTTTGAAATACCAGCCCCGGGGTGTTTCCTCGGGGCAGTTGTCATTAAGAGCCCCCAGGACTTGTGAGTTGGAGGTGTAAGTCAGCACTGGTAGTCAAGTTGTAGTTCCAGGAAATGTGCACAGGGTGGCAATCCTTCTTCAGGCCCAACTCTCGTTCCTGGGGCCGCGAGGTCCTTGGGGGAGATTGGATTGCCAGGCTGTGAATTCGAGTGGAATGTGCCTGAGGAAACACTCAACGGTTTGTGTCTCACTACTTCTTCCCCCTATGGGTTTCCCTGGTGGCTCAGAGGTTAAAGCATCTGCCTCCAATGCGAGAGACCCGGGTTCGATCCCTGGGTCGGGAAGATGCCCTGGAGAAGGAAATGGTAACCCACTCCAGTATTCTTGCCTGGAGAATCCCATGGATGGAGAAGCCTGGTAGGCTACAGTCCACGGGGTCGCAAAGAGTCGGACACGACTGAGCGACTTCACTTCACTTTACTTCTTCCCCATAAAGCTTCACCACCACCCACTCCGGGCTGCTCCCAACCTGAACCACAAGCCGGGCTGCTCCCAACCTGAACCACAAGCCGTGCTGAGCGGGCCTAGAAGGCTGCACTCTCAGGAAGGAGGCTTGAAATGGGAACCCTAGCACCAAGTGACCTAGAGGCTAGCTGAATTTTACCAAGGGCTGGAGGTCAGAGGGCTGGGTACACTGGGGCCTTTGTTCCCAGCCAAGCAAGCCAGACAAGACAGGTTGAAGAGGAGGCTCACTTACGGGCACCTGTTCCACTTTGTCTACCCCATCCCATGCAGCCATGGGACCTGAGCCTGCTCGGGCTCCAGAGATGGGTTAGCAGCCCAAGTCAGGGAGACTGGAGGGAACACAACAGGCATTCCTTTTCTTGAATCTCCAATTTTGTGCTTGTCAGTATCCAGTTGCCTGATTCCATTCTGACATGTCCGAATAGCAGCTCTCTTCTTTTGGGGGCTTCTTTGCCATAGAGGTTATTGCAGAAGGCTGAACCATGTTCACCATGAACATGCTGAAACTCATGTCCTGGGACACAACCCCGCTGAGCTGTCTAGGGGCTGCCCTCTCGGGATGGAGACTTGAACTGCGGATCCCATCAGCAGGATCCCTGGCAACTAGGTGTGTTTTCTGAAGTCCTCAAAGTCAAAGGGTGTGCCCCCATCCTTTGGTTGCACGAGGGAGTGTGGTCACAGACCAAGCCAGGCAGACAGTGCAGGGGTACCAGGGCTCTAAACTAGGGGCCCCCTTCCCAGCCTCACGACCACACCCCTGGTGGGGCCTCCCTGGTAGCTCAGATGTTAATGCATCTGTCTGTAATGTAGGATACCAGGGTTCAATATGTTGGTTGGGAAGAACCCCTGGAGAAGGGAATGGCTACTCAATCCATTATTCACACCGAGAGAATTCCATGGAGAGAGGAGCCTGGCAGACTGCAGTCCTCAGAGTTGCGAAGAGTCTAACACCCACTGAGACTAACACTTTTACTTTCAGATTTCTAGTATCATGACCAAACACAGTTTAGCCATGGGAACAAAGCCTCCTCAGGCCCCAGGGATGGGAGCCCTGGAGGGATAGCAGCCCAAGTCAGGGAGGCCACAGGAATGAAATAGATATTTCTTGTATTTCTTTTTATTTTCTTTAATCTCATTTAGATGCTAGGCTAGATATAGTTGATTTGCAGTTTTATACTTTTCATCAGTATACAGCTGCTTGAATCAGTTAGGACATATACACACAGGATATCTTTTCTTTTTGGAATCTTTTTCCATAGAGCTTATTGCAGAAGGGCAAGAAAAGTTTCCTGTGCTGAACATCAGAATCTTCTGCAATATCTATCAGAGATACAGATTTTATGTGAATGTGGAAGGAAGGAGGAAATGAGGTTATTCTTGTGGATTATCCATACATATATAGATCTTGGTGTATATGTTGGAGTAATGGATTTGTTTGTATATGTGAGTCCCAACCTTCTGCATATCATACTGGCCTTTTGTTTTTTTAAAAATATATAATTCTCTGATTTCTCAGCTCATTTTATCTCATTTTAATTTTCCCAGGAATGTTCTTCATCTGCTAGTTTCTTTCTTTGTCTAGTGGATTTCACTAAGCACGTGATCCTTCAAAGTCCAACCTTGTAGAGAAGAGTGGAAAATACCATAATTTAAGTAACGCTTTTTATGGCTGAGTCCACTGTATATATGTACCACATCTTGTTTAAGCGTTAGCTGTGGGTGGAAATTTTGTGGTTCCTGCCTTGCCTATTGGAAGCTGTGCTACAGTGAACAGTAGGGTGCATGTCTCTCTATGAATGGTGGTTTTCTTGGGATTTAGAACTTTGCTCATGTTGTACCTTGAAGCTTCCAAGCATATGCTCACTTCGTGAACAAATATGAGGCCTTTAGTTAGAGGTTCAGCTCATTTATAACTACGAGGCCTATAGGTAGGCTCTCAGCTCATGGATAACAATGATGCTTTATTCAGACTGTCAGCTCATGTATAAGTTTGAGGCCTCTAGGCACACCCTCAGATCATCTGTCCAATGAGGCCTCTAGGCAGAATTTCAGCTCGTGTATAACTATGAGGCTACTAGGCATATCCTCAGCTCGTGTATAAATACGAGGCCACAAAGTAGATGCTAAGATGGTGTATAACTAGGAGACCTCTAGGCAGATGCTCAGCTTGTATACAACTGTGAGGCCTCTGTGAAGACGCTCAGCTCCTGTGTAACTATGGGGCCTCTATGAAATGCTTGGCTGGTGTATAACTACGGGCCCTAAGGAAGAGCCTCAGCTGGTGTGTAACTATGAGGCCTCTAGGTAGACACTCGGCTCTTTGGGGTCTGTAAGTCCTCTATGCAGACACTTGCTTGTATCTGTCTAGAGTCCTCAAGACCCATAATCATGTATAAATAGGAGGCCTCTAGTCAGACACTCAGCTAGCTATTATGAGGCCTTTGTGCAGACACTCGCTCGTATCTGTCTAGAGGCTTCAAGACACATAATCATGTATAAATATGAGGCCTCAATGCAGACACTCAGCTCGTGTACAATTATGAGGCCTCTAGGCAGACTCTCAGCTATTGAGGATCTATGAAGCCTAGAGCCAACACTCAGCCACTGATGGGTCTAAGAGGCCTCTAGGTAGACGCTCAGCTTGTTTCTGTCTAGAGGCCTCAAGGGAGTCGCTCATCTCCTGTATAATTATGAGGCTTCTACACAGAAGCTCGTCTCGTGTTCTGTGAGGCCTCTAGGCAGACTCTCAGATCCTGTGGGCCAATGAGGCTTCTAGGCAGACATTCAGCATGTGTATAACCATCAGGCCTCTAGTAGATGCTCAGCTTGTGTATAACTATGAGGATTCAGGTCAGACACTCAGCTCCTGTGTTTCTATGAGGGCTCTAGGCTGATGCTCAGCTCACGTCTGTCTAGAGGCCTCAGACAGACTCTCACTCGTGACTAAAAGGAGGCCTCTATGTAGCTTCAAGGAAGATGCTCAGTTCCTGTATAACTGTAGGGCCTGAGAGCAGACTCTCAGGTGGTGTATAACTTTGAGGCCTCTAGGGAGATGCTCATCTTCTCTGTGTTCCTATGAGGCCTCTAGGCAGGTGTGCACCTCATGTCTGTCAGGAGGCCTCAAGGCGATGCTCAGCTTCTATATAACTTGAGGCCTCTAGGCAGACGCTCAGCTCCTGTGGGACCATGAGGGCTCTAGGCAGATGCTCAGCTCGCGTGTAACTATGAGCCTCTAAGCAGATGCTCAGCTCCTGTATAACTGAGTCCTCTAGGCAAATGCTCAGCTCGTGTCTTACTAGGAGGAGAAGCTGAGCTTGTTTATAGCTATACGGCTTCTAGTAAGAATCTTTTGTGAGCCTATGGGGCCTCTAGGCTTTCACTCAGCTGGTGTTCCAAGGAAGCCCCTAGGCAGACGCTCACCTGTGTATAGCTGTGAGGCCCTGTGCAGACACTCAGCTCCTGTGGTCTGGGAGCCTCTTGGTGACTCTCCAGTTGTGTACGTTATGAAGCCTCTCGTAGTCTCTCAGCTCCTTTGCATCCAGTGTCCTATGACACCTAGGTATACTATCTATGCTGCTAAGTCACTTCAGTCGTGTCCGACTCTGTGTGACCCCATAGACGGCAGCCAACCAGACTCCCCCGTCCCTGGGATTCTCCAGGCAAGAGTACTGGAGTGGGGTGCCATCGCCTTCTCTGATACTATCTATAATCTATCTGTATTCTGTAGTAACAAATTACATTAAAATACCTGAATGTGAATTGATATGTATATATTTAAAATTAAATAAACACTATACACTATAACCCATATCGCCTTGTCTGTCAATGTTACTCCAATTATAACTAAAGGCATATTTAATTAAAAAAAAAGACACATGTTTTCAGCAATTGTTCTGGTATGCTCCACTCTGAATTATAACCCCAAATCAGGACTTTCCCTTAGACTCCATGGACTAAACAGTCCATGGAATTCTCCAGGCCAGAACACTGGAGTGGATAGCCTTTCCCTTCTCCAGGGGATCTTCTCAACCCAGGGATTGAACCCAGGTCTCCCACACTGCAGGTGGATTCTTTACCAGCTGAGCTACCAGGGAAGTCCAAGAATACTCGAGTGGGTATCCTATCCCTTTTCCAGCAGATCTTCCTGACCCAGGAATTGAACTGGGGTCTCCTGCATTGCAGGTGGATTCTTTACCAACTGAGCTATGAGGGAAGCCCTCAATTGTAACTAAAGGCATATTTAATAATAAAAAAAAAAGTGAGACACAAGCCTTCAGCAGTTGCTCTGTATGCTCCACTCTGAATTATAACCCAAATCAGGACCTTGCCTTAGGCCCTCAGAGCCTGTGTGGCCACAGTTAACACAAGGAGCTTCTGCCATCCTGTGGCATTTCCTGCTGTCGCAACCTGACAATTATGGGTAATGAGCAATTAATATTCACAAGATTTTTCATGCCCTAATGACCCCACCCTTAAAAATATATACAAGGGATAATGAATAAAAAATGTAAAATAGGGAAACTATCAGAGAAAATATCAAAAAGTAAATATAACTGCAATGTTTAAAAAAATAACAGTATAAAAGTTCATGCAATTCATTAGAGACATTAAAATCAAAAAACAACAAGATCAAGACAGAGAAATCAGAAGGCCAGTATCTATAAATCTACACTGACGAAATGATACAGTGGGGATAATTAAAGTGGTCCCTTTAGGATGTTTGTGGGATGTAACTGGCAAATCCATCTATAAAGGCCAATGTGGAAGTATATAGTAACTATTAAAACACAGGGCACTATGATCTGGCATTCTAACTCATACAGAGGGGTGTAGAGGAAAACAGATTTTGATAAATAAATGCACCCAAGAGTGCGCTGCCACAGGATGTACACTTACATCAGACATGAGAGGAAATACATGTGCAGAGATGAAGAGCAAGGCAGACATCTACACGATGGAATATGACTGCTGCAAAAAGTGAGGAACCCAGATCCAGAGATAACATAGTGAAAGCAGTCAGGCAGAGAGAAAATAGAAACGTCATATTCCATCACTCGCAGGTGGGACTCAGAAATTGTTCCCAAGAAGCACATTTACTTTTGAAATAACCATACATCGTAGAAAATGAATTTGTAATTACAAAAAGAAATGGTGGGTTTAAACTTATATTAGGAGATTGGGATTAATGTATACAGTGAAGGATATAAAATATATAACATGGACCTTCATTACCAAGGGAGGAATATTAAACACTCTCAAATAATCTATTTGTGAAAAAAAATACCAACAATGAATACATACACACATGGTAAGATATGAACAAAGTTTGGGATGTTTAGAGGAAAAAACATTGTAATAAAATTTAGTCTAATAAAAAGATAGAGATTAACTCTTTTAAAAAAAAGATGAAGTAACGAGACTCATATTGAAAGGTTGATAAGGAATCTGGGGCCCTCGAGAAGGAGAAAGGGGTCGGGGGCTCTCAAGGAGGAGCAAAGGACAAACTTTTTTTCTACATTGCTTATTAAAGCAATGCATATTAAAAAGCAGAGACATTACTTTGCCAACAGAGGTCCATCTGGTCAAAGCTATGGTTTTTCCAGTAGTCATGTATGGATGTGAGAGCTGGACTATAAAGAAAGCTGAGCACCAAAGAACTGATGCTTTTGAACTGTGGGAAGGAGACACAAGCCTTTGGGTGTCTGTCCTGGTACTCTCCATTCTAACTTACAATCCCAAACCAAAAATTTCACTCAGGCTCTCATAGCATCAGTAACATCAGTTGGACATGTGGGAATCCTGCCACCACAGAGCAACCTATAAATAATTGCTTTGTTGTTCAGTCACTAAATCGTGTTTGACTCTTTTGTGATCCCACAGACTGCAGCACAGCAGGCTTTCCTCTCCTTTAGGGAACTTAAATTCTACCTACACTCAAAAAAAAAAAAGAATATAATATAAAAAATGTAACAGGGAAAACTATCACAAGAAAATATAAAAGAGTAAATAAATTTACAATGTTTAAAATATAGCACACGAAAATTTACACAATAAGGTAAATCATGAGACACTGAAAATCTGAATGACAATGATGAACCACCTTATTGAAGGCAAAAAGGCCACTATCAAAAAGTCTACATTCCAGAAATGCTGCAGTGGGTTAAGAAAAGAGGGGCCCTTTCTCGTGCTGGTGGGACGTCACTGGTAACAGCCTTAGAAAAGCCAACACAGAAGTGCACTTTTAAGGTAAAATGAAAGGGCGTTAAGACGCCACAGTCCCACTCCTATGAGGATACACCGAGAAAGCCTGATCTGAAAAACCCGGGCACCAAGGCGGGCACTGCACTAGGGCACAGCATCAGAAAGACCGGAAACGAGAGAAACTGCCCAGGCACAGACGGAGGACACAGGAGAAGCAGGCATCTCCACAACGGAGTGGGACTCAGCATGAAAAAACGGAAATAATGTCACTTGCAGAAACACAGGCTGAGAGAGAATCTTAGCAAGAGAAGTCATTCACTAGGAAAATAGAAATATCATATGATATTACTCGCAGGTAGGATTGAGAAATCATTTGCAATAAACTCATTTATATTTCAAATAACCACACATCTTAGGAAATCATAATTAACTGCGCCCCCCCCCCAAAAGAATGGTAGTGGAAGGGTTAAATTAGGAGGTTGGGATCAACTTACACCAAAGAAACATGTAAAGTACATAACCTGCATGGACCTACATTACGAAGGGAGGTGTATTAAACACTGTGAAATAACCTGTATGTGGAACAACAAACATACATGAATAGACACATGCATGGGGATAAAAGAACAAAATTTCAAAACTTTAGAGGAAAAACAACAATGTAAGTCACATTTACTGTAATAAAAATACACGTTACCTCTACTAAACAAAAAAAAAGATGAACTAATGACACAGGCTGTCACATTCCAAATGGATTTTCCACCAGCAACCAGGACTAAGCCCAAGTTTCCGGTTACCATAGTAACAAGTGTAGGGCAAGAAGGAATTCTGCCGCCAGTGGTCCTTTCCGCAAAATCAACATTCTAACTATTGTTCATGGTTACTTCATATTCACAAGGACTGCTGGGCATTAACTGATACTTGCACTTGAAGCATTTTTAAGGGAAACCAACTGAAAATATTAAAACTGGGCAAGCAATCAAGAAGAAAATTTCTAAAGTAACTTCAACTCATAACGCTGTTTAAAAAAATAGTCCATGAAAACCTGCTGAACCTGGTGACTCGTGACAGACATGCAAATCGTAACTACAAGGAGGGATCACTCCCCGTCAACCTGAAAGGCCGTCATGAAAAATCTACAAAGAATCAATGGTGGAAAAGGCATGGAGAAAATGGTATCCTGTACAGCAATGCTGGAGACCAGGCTCGATGGGATCGGTGATAGCTACCCACTCCAGCGTTCTTGCCTGGAGGATCCCACGGACAGAGGAGCCTGGTGGGCTATCGCCCATGGAGTTGCAAAGAGTCAGACACAGCAGATCAACTAACACAAAGGTCCTTGTCGCATGTAAATGATGAAGGTCACAATAGAGAGGAGTGTAGACCTGCTGCAGGAGATAAACTAGGCCCACCAGAAAATCCCGCAGAGCCACAACAAAGACTGCTTGAGGAGAAAGCAAAATGTTGAAAAAAATTCATGCCGCCAAGTGTGCACTGGACTAGATTTACAACATCCAACAAATGGATATGCAGTTGGATTTGGGGAGAAGTGAATGGATAATGAGTGTGTGACATCAGCACACAGTGCACTGTGCTGAGCCAAGAAAGAATGAAACAGATCTGAAGACACAGACAAAACTACGGGTGACTAGTGAAGAAGTCAGTCACAGAGAGAAAAACCTCATATCACTCACAGTTAGAATCTGAATATACACACCAACAAACTAACAGAGAATCGATTCAGAGACTTATAAAGCAAACTTCCTCTTAGTAAAGGAGATAGAGTAGGGCAAGAATAAATTCAAAGCCTTAGATGCAACAAATATATTCATTCCATATAAGGAGGAAAATCAATAAGGACCTAGGTATACCAAAAGATTTCTACTGACAATATCGCAAATAATACGGGTCAAGTCCAAATGTGAATAGATATATGTGTCTTTAAAACTGAAGAGCACGTTTTGGACACTTAGAACTACACAGCCTTTCACCGTGAAGATCACAACAAACTGGAAAATTCTTCAAGAGATGGGAGTACCAGACCACCTGACCTGCCTCCTGAGAAACCTGTATGCAGGAAAAGAAGCAACAGTTAGAACTGGACATGGAACAACAGACTGGTTCCAAATTGGGAAAGGAATATGTCAAGGCGGTATATTGTCATCCTTCTTATTTAACTTATATGCAGTGTACATCATGCAAAATGCCAGGCTAGATGAAGCATAAGCTGGAATCAAGATTGCTGGGAGAAATATCAATAACCTCAAATACACAGATGACACCACACTTATAGCAAAAAGAGAAGAGGAACTAAAAAGCCTCTTCATGAAAGTGAAAGAGGAGAGTGAAAAAGTTGGCTCAAAACTCAGCATTCAAAAAATGAAGATCATGGCATCCAGTCCTATCACTTCATGGCAAATAGATGGGAAACAGTGACAGATTTTATTTTTGGGGCTCCAAAATCACTGCGGATGGTGATTGCAGCCATGAAATTAAAAGATGCTTACTCCTTGGAAGGAAAGTTATGACCAACCTAGACAACATATTAAAAAGCAGAGATATTACTTTGCCAACAAAGGTCTGCATAGTCAAAGCTATGGTTTTTCCAGTAGTCATGTATGGATGTGAGAGTTGGACTATAAAGAAAGCTGAGGACTGAAGAATTGATGCTTCTGAACTGTGGTGTTGGAGAAGACTCTTGAAAGTCCCTTGGACAGCAAAGAGATCCAACCAGTCCATTCTAAAGGAGATCAGTCCTGAATGAATATTCATTGGAAGGACTGATGTTGAAGCCAAAACTCCAATCCTTTGGCCACCTGATGCGGAGAACTGACTCATTGGAAAGAGTTGCTGATGCTGGGAAAGATTGAAGGCAAGAGGAGAGGGAGATGACAGAAGATGAGATGGTTGGATGACATCACCGACTCAATGGATATGAGTTTGCGTAAACTCCAGGAGTTGTGATGGACAGGGAAGGCTGCCGTGCTGCAGTCCACGCGGTTGCAATGAGTCAGACACGACTGAGCGACTGAACTGAACTGACTGAAGGCCCCACACCTATCTTGCCCCTCCCACCTCCCTGTCCCCAGTTGTAGCCACCAGTTCTCTGTATCTGTGAGTCTTTTTGTTTCATTGGTAAGTGCACTGGTGTCATATTTTATATTCTATATATAGGTGATTACATATGGTGTTTCTTGTTGTCTTTCTGACTCACATCACTCATTCAGATAATCTCTAGGATTTTATTGCTGAAAGTGCCATTATTTTAATCTATTTTATAGCTGAGTAGTATTCAGCATATAGTTCATATATGAAAGCCTACGTATATATTTCACATATGAAAGCCTAGGCATACAGTTCACATATGAATCCATAGGTCTAGATCCCATATATTACATATAGGTATATATTTCACATATGAAAATATAGATCTCTGTATTTGCAGAGTGGACTCCTTTGATATTGTCCTTCAACCAAAAGAATAAAAATTCTATTATAACTTATAATAATACTAATTCTCACAACTTGGGCTTGGTAAAATGTGTGTTTCATCAGGACTTAAAGGGCAATAGTTCTCAAATTTCAGTGTTTCAGAATCACCTGGAGAGCTTATTAACTCCAATTGTCAAGTTGCAGTTCCAGAGCTCCTGAATTAGTAGATTTGCAAATATCAGTCCATGGACCATGATGAAGATCCCTGTGTCTTTTGAGTAATGCTTTTAGAGACTTAAGATGACTCTTCTAAGTTAGGAACACTGTTTTGCATCTGTATACAAAAGTCTTAATTTGAAACAAGAATATTCCAAGTACCTACTATTTATAAGGCATTGTGAACTGAAATCAATATGTAGACATCAAAAATAATGAAAAATAAAATGTTCTGTCAGAGAACACTGACGGAAGCAACTTAAGTTAAAAAAGTAAATGTATTTATCCTGTAGCTAGACTGATTGGCTTGACTCGACTGATACATTCTTTGTAAAGCAAATTAAAAGAGTAAAACTACTTTAATGTGACTTTAAAAAATTTCATTAAAATTAACTTCTTGGTAGAACTTTTAAAAATTTCCCATTTTTAGTTTGCTATTTTGAGTAGTATTCCATTTATATTTCATATATGAAAATAGAGATATCTTTCATATATGGCAATATAGTTATATATGTCATATGAAAATATCAGTATTTATCTCTTATATGACAATAAATGTATATATCACATATATGAAAATAATGGTACGTACTTTACAAATGAAAATACAGGTACATATTTTTATATCATGCAATTTAAAACTTACATAAAATTTAAAACTTTCAAAGAATTAAAGCTTTTGATTGTGTGGATCACAAGGTGGNTTTCACTTTCATCAAGAGGCTCTTTAGTTCCTGTTCACTTTCCGTCATAAGGGTGATGTCATCTGCATATCTGAGGTTATTGATATTTCTCCCAGCAATCTTGATTCCAGCTTGTGTTTTATCCAGCCCAGCGTTTCTCATGATGTACTCTGCACACACACACACGAACACCCATACACAGATTCATGTGCACACTCTGTAGAGCCAGCCTCTGTTCTTTTACAACCTGGGCTTCTCTCTGTTGCAGCCTTTAGGGCACTGGCCTAGAAATGCCCATTCCTAGCACAAGTGCCCTGATTCCCTTCTGGAAAGACCCAGGGCAAGGGTGTCAGCGTTTCATGCAGACCCCAGAGCTGGGAGATGGAAAGGCTTTGTCTCTTCTGCTCCTCATAAATCCCTTGCTGCCACTCATCAACCCTTCCTGCTGTTGGCTCACGTCCCCAAGAGGCCAGACCCTGCAGGCTTCTCCCCAGCCCCCTGCAGCCTCTGCTTTCCAGCNCCCATCAGGACGGTGACAACTCCTCAGCCACAGACTTCCACACTTGAGCCTGTCAGATGAGGCTGAGCAAAGAAACAGAAAATTTAATAAAGCCTAGGAAATGGGAAAGCTCTCCAACCCAAATCAAAGATGTGTATAAGAGACAGCCTATGGGAGGCCTTCCCTTCCCCGAGGCCCAGACTTCGGTTAAGGTCTGTCCCAGGTGGCTCGCTGCTCCCTGAACCTGGGCACCCCTCTTTCCCAGGCCCAGTCTGGATCCAGTAGCTTGATTCCCTTCCTCTCCTGTTGCCTTAACCCAGGAGGGGTCCCGCAAGCTGCTTTTCACAGCTGAGCCTAGACAAGTGTTATGGTTAGAATTGTGTTCCTCCTCTCCCCCTGCTAAAGATGCCAGGGGCTTCCCCTGAGGCTCAGTGGGTAAAGAATTCACCTACAATGCAGAAGATGCAGGAGACATGGTTTCGATTTCTGTGTCAGGGAGATCCCCTGGAGGAAGAAATGACAACCCATTCCAGTGTTCTTGCCTGGAGAATCCCATGGACAGAGGAGCCTGGCGAGTTACAGTCCATGGGTTCCCAAAGAGTTAGATACGACTGAAGCAACTGAGCATGCACGCAAAGATGTGAAAGTCCTAATTGCCCAAATGTGACCTCATTTGGAAATAAGGTCTTTCCTGAAGGGATAAGTTAAGATTAGGTGTTTAGAGTGGGCCCTACTGATGCTTTGATTTCGGACATCTGGCCTCCCAGTAGAGGTTCTGGGCAGGGAGCTCTGGTCTGATAGCCCAGTTCCACCCTCAAGCTGGTACACTCTGTTCCTGGGAGCTCTGCCTGCCTTTCTGTATCATCTATGTGTTCCATGTGGTCTGATGCTCACACATGCAACCAAGTCCTTCTTCAGCGGCCAACTCTTCAATGGCTCCTCATGGCCCCCAGACAAAGCCCCCGCTCCAGCCCCCTCCCACACCAGTGGGGCCTGCCTGACCAGCCCCTGCCCATCTTGACAGCCATCCCCCACCCCAAGAATCTGGATGTCACACCTCCCTCTCCCTCATGCCTCTATCCAACCCATGACTGGGTGTGGCCAGACCCTCCTTCAGCCTGTAGGGCTCCATGGCCTCTCCCCCTACTCTGGCCTCGGCACCCCTGCCCCTACCTGGATGGCTGTGCCAACTTCCACTCTGCCCACACCGCTGCCAAACTGCACACCTTCTACCTCGTTCTATGAGGCACCAGTGGGATCCTCCACATACTTTGCTTACTTCCCACAGCCCAGCCCCTGGCCAGGTCGCAGAGCGCTCTGCCTGTAGCCATGTCATGCTCTCCCTTGGCATCCTTTTCCAGTCTCCTTACTGCCATTGTTTATCTATGAGTGATCTTGGGGCCCTGGGTCATGGTGGCCTGGGTCCTTCTGAGAAAGCAGAAGGTGTGCTGCTGTGGTGGGGGCCTGGGGAGCCCAGGAGGCCACTGACACTACTGATTTCTCAGGGAGGAGGCGAAAGCCCTGGCAGGCCAGTCTCAGGGTGTCCAGGGTTGAGGTGGGTGGGGAGCATGGATCATGCTGCTTAAATCCAGTTTCTCAGCATTGTTTTTCAGCCCCAGATTCTAGAGAGTGCTTGGTGTACTTACTTGGCATTAACAGACGACCCATGGGAGTGAACGGGTGTTTACACTGCTCATGAGAATGTTCAGTTCAGTTCAGTCGCTCAGTTGTGTCCAACTCTTTGTGACCCCATGGACTGCAGCACACCAGGCCTCCCTGGCCATCACCAACTCCCAGAGTTTACTCAAACTCATGTCCACTGAGTTGGTGATGGCATCCAACCATCTCATCCTCTGTTGTCCCCTTCTCCTCCTGCCTTCAATCTTTCCCAGCATCAGGGTCTTTTCCAATAAGTCTCTTCTTTGCATCAGGTGGCCAAAGTATTGGCATTTCAGCTTCAGCATCAGTCCTTCCAATGAATATCAAGACTGATTTCCTTTAGGATGAACTGGTTCGACCTCCTTGCAGTCCAAGGGACTCTCAAGAGCCTTCTCCAACACCACAGTTCAAAAGCATCAATTCTTTGGTGCTCAGCTTTCTTTATGGTAACTCTCACATCCGTGAGTATGTAGTGTTCACTATTTGTGTGTGTGGGTGTGTGAGTATATGTTTATCTTTGAGTGCGTTGTCATGTATGTGTGTATGTGCATGTATATGTGTCTTTATGTATGTGTGTTCATGTCTGTATGGTTGCATGTGTAGGTGTGTATGGGTATATGAATGTGTGTCTATATCAAGGATGTCTTCCTGGATGTGGGTATGGAGTGTATTGAACGCAGATCACATATCATGTATCATGTGTTTATTGGATGTAGGTATATGTATGTGTCTGTGTGTGCATTCTGGGGAAGGCAATGACACCCTACTCCAGTACTCTTGCCTAGAAAATCCCATGGATGGAGGAGCCTGGTGGGTTGCAGTCCATGGGGTTGCGAAGAGTTGGACACGACTGAGTGACTTTACTTTCACTTTTCTCTTTCATGCATTGGAGAAGGAAATGGCAACCCACTCTAGTGTTCTTGCCTAGAGAATCCCAGGGACGGGGGAGCCCGGTGGGCTGCTGTCTGTGGGGTCACACAGAGTCGGACACGACTGAAGTGACTTAGTAGCAGCAGCAGCAGTGTGTGTAATCATAGAGTTGAATGTATCAACACAGGTGTTGATATTCTGTCCGTGTGTGTGGGGGATGTGAATGTGAATGGATGTGTAGATGTTTATCTATGACTTGGTGTATTTGCACAAGTGTGGCTGTGGGGTGTACATGGGGCTGTGTGTGAGGGTGTTCATATGTATGAGTGTGTGATTGTATGCTTGTATCCAAGTCTATGACTACTGGTATGTGGATGTATCTGACTAGGTGTACAAAGATATGTATATTTTTTCTGTTCATGCATGTGTGTTGGGAGTGTAGTGCAGTGTATAGCTGTGTCTCCAAACCCAGGTGTATCTGCACATGTATGTTTATTGTGGGTGTGTATTTATTGTGCATATTTGTGTGTAGATGTGAAGAGCTGACTGAAAAGACCCTGATGCTGGGAAAGGTTAAAGGGAGGAAAAGAAGGGAATGACAGAGGATGAGATGGTTAAATGGCATCACCGGCTCAATGGACATGAGTTTGGGTAAACTCTGGGAGTTGGTGATGGACAGGGAAGCCTGGTGTGCTGCAGTCCATGGGGTCGCAAAGAGTCGGACATGACTGAGTGACTGAACTGAACTGAACTGTATGTATAGTGTGTTGGAGTACAGTTGACTGTGTAGATGTGTGTCTATATCTGAGTGTATCTGCACATGTGTGTGTTTGCACGTGCACGTGTGCATTTGTGTATATGTATGTGTATGTTGAGAGTGGAGATGGGCATGTGAATGTGTATCTGTATCTAACTCTATTTGCTCAGGTGCAGATGTGAAGGCAGTTCATGTGTGTGTGTGTGAGTGAGTGAGTGAACTCTTTGCGACCCCGTGAACTGCAGCCCACCAGGCTCCTCCCTCCATGGGATTCTCCAGGCAAGAATACTGGAGTGGGTTGCCATTTCCTTCTCCAAGGGAGCTTCCTGACCCAGGGGTTGAACCCAGCTCTCCCGCATTGCAGGCAGATGCTTTAATCAGAGGGCTGTAGGATGCTGACTGTGTGGGCACTGGACAAGTCACTAACCTTCTTTCTTCCTCTGTTTCCACATGTAGAAAATGGTAACAGTGGCAGTTCCTATCTCACAAGTTGGCTTTGAACATTAAATCAGCTTCCCTGACATCAGATATCTCTTGAGGGACCCTAGTTAGTGAGCTCGAAGAGAATCCTGCCTCCAACTCAGAATCGCACAGACACTGACTTCTTCTAGGTTGCCTGGAAAGTGCCGCAGGCAAAGGCAGTGAGAAGTTGCAGGCCTGGATCCCCTTTTCTGGGGCCCTTGGCTCCATCCCCCTTCACTCTGGTCTGCCCAGAATCCCAAACTGGATGCATCCCATCAGGACGGTGACAACTCCTCAGCCACAGACTTCCACACTTGAGCCTGTCAGATGAGGCTGAGCAAAGAAACAGAAAATTTAATAAAGCCTAGGAAATGGGAAAGCTCTCCAACCCAAATCAATCCTCAATGTGTTTTTAATTAAGTTATAGCCCTTGTGATTAAAGAGTGTAAATTTCATTACTGTGACCATTTATCAAAGAGTGTACCTGCTGAACCTTTGCAACAGACAGGGAAGAAGGCTTTTTATTTTCATCAGCACCAAATGCCCTGAGTGTACACTATCTCCATTGACTCATCAGGGAGAATCATCACCCCTCCCAAGCTGCCACCCGCACAGTGATGACAAACCCACCTCTGCATTGCCCATCAATAGGCCAAGGCAGGTGACTATAAAATCTCTGATTAGGATCCAGTGCCTCTCCCACTCCCCAACCAGTGAGACTATCCTGCTTGCAAAGCCCAGCCCAAACCTCAGGAATCAGGGTACTTAGAGCAGGGAGCCTGAACATTTGCTAGTTTCTGGATGCATCTGTTCATGCATGTCCTTTCAGTTTTCCCATGTTGTTTTATTGAAGTATTACATACGGAAAAGTACCCAGATCATGTATGTACAACTAGGTTCATTTTACAATGTAAATGCACTTGTGTAACCAGAACCCAAGTCAAGAAACAGGACATTAAGGCTTCCCCCAAACCACCATATTGCCTCCAGTGGTCGCTAATCCCCCAACCAATGGTAACCAGTGTCGTGAATTCTACCAGTGTTTTCTTGTATATGTAATTTATTTTAATGGACTCATAGAGAACTCGCTTTTTTCACATCTAGTTTTTCTCTTTTACTCAACATTGTGTTTGTAAATTTGGTATGTGAACATGGCATAATTCCTGGAGGATGGCATGGAAAACCACTCCAGTATTCTTGCCTGGAGAATCCCATGGACAGAGGAGCTACGGGCTACTGTCCATAGGGTTGCAAAGAGTCGGACATGACAGAAGCGACTTAGCATGCAAGTATGCACATGGCACGATTAATTTACCCACTGTACACTTGATGAATATTTGGGTTGTTTCCAGTTTGCACAATATGAACAATGCCATTATGCCCATTTATGCTCATGTCTGCTTGTGAACATATACATGTGTTTCTGAAATTTAGAATACTTGGTAGTGGAATAGGTGCATCATGTATGTGTGTTTCACTGTAGTAGATACTGCCAGACTGCCATTCTCTAATGTGGCTGCAGAATTTATATGTCACCAGCAGTTCATATGCAGTTTGGTTGGCCTACATCTGTCTATTAGAGTTGTGGTTGGGGACTTCCCTGGTGGGCCAGTGGCTGAAACTCCACACTTTCACTGCAGGGGGTGCATGCGGGTTTGATCCCTGATCAGGGAACTAAGATCCCACATACTGCACAGGGTGACCAATATATAAATAAATTAATTAATTAAATAAAATTACTTTAAAAATTGCTTTAAAAAGAGTTGTGGTCAGTCCACATTCTCATCAACACACTGTATTACCTGTCTTTTCCATTTTAGCCATTCTGCTGTGTGTGTAGTTGTCCTAGGTTTCATTTATCTGGAAACAGACTCTAAGATACATGTTAGTGTGCAGGAAATTTGTTGAGGTGCTCTTTCAGGAGCAGTATCTATGAGGGAGTGGAGGAAACAGGATAAGGCAGGGGGAAAGGTTAGATTGAGATGCAGTCACACCAAAGACCACAGCTAATCCCGTGGAGAACCCTGGAGCTGGAATGATCCTTCAGAATTGTTCCAAATTAGGGCTGGGTACTGAGATTTTGTACCTCCTTTCAACCAGTCATTAGATGCAGGCTTTGCTAGGGAGAGGAGGTGGCTTCGGGGTAGGTGGCTCTTCCCAGTTAAGGACAATCAGCAGGAGGGGGAACTCAGCTGTGGGCTGTCAGCACCCTCAGCAAGCAGAGAGTTGGATGCTTCAGTTCTGAAGGGAAAATCCAGGAAGCACACTACAGAGAACACTACAGGAGTGATATTGTATGGTAGTTGTCATTTGCATTTTTCTGATGACACCTGAGGTTGAACATCCTTTGGCATTTGAATGGCCTCTTTGGTGAAGTGTTTACTCAGGTCCTCTGCCAAATTTTCTACTGTCTTTTTCTGGTTGATTGTAAGAATTCTTCACATATTCAAGATAGTTCTTTGGATTTATAGTTTGGATATATATCCCAAAAAACTATCCAGAACATATAACACATAAAGAATTTCTACAAATCAATAGGAAAAGACAGATATCAATAGAAAATGTGGCACATAGGCTGAGTAGATGTATATAGCAAATATCTTCTCCACTCTCTGAGGCTGGCCTTTTTACACTTTTGTTGCTTTTTGTAAAATAAAGTTGTTTATTTTACTGTAGTAAAATCATATTTTTAATGTGGCTAGTGCACTTAGTGTTTCATTTAAGCTGTCTTTGCCTAAAGACATAAAGATGTTCTCCTAAAATATATATATATATATTTTTTTAAATTTAAATAAAAGGATATATATATGTACACACACACATTATCTTTTCCAACTTGACCCATGACATGAAGTGAGAGTCTCAGTGTGGTTTTTCCATGATATTCAATTTACCCTTACTAATTTATTGAAGAGGCAATCTTTTTAACAAATCAGGTAATAATATATATGTGGCTTTGCTTCTAGCCTTATTATACTATTACATTTTTTATTTTTATTTTTACTTTATTTTACTTTATAATACTGTATTGGTTTTTCTATACATTGACACTAATCCACCACAGGTGTACATGAGTTCCCAATCCTGAACCCCCCTCCCACTTTCTACCCCATATCATCTCTCTGGATCGTCCCTGTGCACCAGCCCCAAGCCCCTGTATCGAACATAGACTGGCGATTCGTTTCTTACATGATAGTAAACGTGTTTCAATGCCATTCTCCCAAATCATCCCACCCTCTCCCTCTCCCTCAGAGTCCAAAAGTCCGTTCNATGCTATCTCATCTTTTGTTGAGTACTGTCACTGAGCCCCTGCCACTCTGGGATACTATGATCCCCATTCAGTTTAGGAACCTATTTCTTGGGTGGCACCATTGCCTGTTGTCATTCCGGGTCTGCAATGAATAGCTGCTATAGAGATCTTCAAGTATGTTGGTCATCCTTTCAACCAATGTATCTCACCATCGGTGAAGGAAGTGCCCTCTGAATCCTACCAGGTGATATAGTTATAGGCAGATGAGCAGGTCTTACATGATAAATACAGGTCAGCATTCATATCTGCTGAAGTCTTTGCATAGCTCCCTGTTTACCAAGGAGGTAGTGTCTTCTCATTTTCACGTAGTATAGATTACCTTCAGAACCAGGCATCCATCAACCAAGTGAACAAACTGTTAGAGCCATTTTCAGCCATTTGAGGTAGCACAGAAAATCCAGAATCCCAGTTTCAGTTCAGTTCAGTTGCTCAGTTGTGTCTGACTCTTTGCGACCCCATGAATCGCAGCACACCAGGNAACAGAGATCATTCTGTCGTTTTTGAGATTGCATCCAAGTACTGCATTTCGGACTCTTTTGTTGACCATGATGGCTACTCCATTTCTTCTGAGGGATTCCTGCCCGCAGTAGTAGATATAATGGTCATCTGAGTTAAATTCACCCATTCCAGTCCATTTTAGTTTGCTGATTCCTAGAATGTTGACGTTCACCCTTGCCATCTCTTGTTTGACCACTTCCAATTTGCCTTGATTCATGGACCTGACATTCCAGGTTCCTATGCAATATTGCTCTTGACAGCATCAGATCTTGCTTCTATCACCAGTCACATGCACAACTGGGTATTGGTTTGCTTTGGCTCCATCCCTTCATTCTTTCTGGAGTTATTTCTCCACTGATCTCTAGTAGCATATTGGGCACCTAATGACCTGGGGAGTTCCTCTTTTGGTATCCTGGAAACCCTAATTCTTTGTTTTTAACATGGAACAGTCTACTTCTGGTGGATGAGCTCTTTTTTAAAATAATTAAAGCAGATGTATAAAGTATGTTTGCTGGATCATAAATAGGCTATTCTAATTAGCATAAAATTCGTTAGCTCATGTTTAAGCCAGAATGACTTTCCCATACCTCAGTATGTGAATATTTCTTTTATGTATCCTAGAAAACTTTGGGAGGAGATGAAAAAGATGGACATTCTTAAAGATGAAGGAAGGGACTTCTCTGGTGGCCCAGTGGTTAAGAATCCACCTTCCAATGCAGGGGCCACTGGTTCAGTCCCTGGTCTGAGAAGATCTCATATGCCTCAGGCAGTCAGTTCAGTTGCTCAGTCATGTCCAACTCTTTGCTACCTCATGGACTGCAGCATGCCAGGCTTCACTATTCATCACCAACTCCTGGAGCTTGCTCAGACTTATGTCGATCAAGTTGGTGATGCCATCCAACCATCTCATCCTCTGTCATTCTCTTCTCCTCCTGCCTTCAGTCTTTCCCAGCATCAGAGTCTTTTCCTATGAGTCAGTTCTTCCCATCAGGTGGCCAAAATATTGGCGCTTCAGCTTCAGTATCAGTCCTTCCAATGAATATTCAGGACTGATCTCCTTCAGGATGGACTGGTTTGATCTCCTTGCAGTCTAAAGAACTCTCAAAAGTCTTCTCCAACACCACTGTTCAAAAGCATCAATTCTTCAGCGCTCAGCTTTCTTTATGGTCCAACTCTCACATCCATACATGACTGGAAAAACCGTAGGTTTGACTAGATGGACATTTGTTGGCAAAGTAGTGTCTCTGCTTTCTAATACGGTCTCTAGGTTGGTCATAGCTTTTCTTCCAAGGAGCAAGCATCTTTTAATTTCATGGCTGCCGTCACCATCTGCAGTGACTTTGGAGCCAAAAAAATAAAGTCTTTCACTTTCCATTGTTTCCCCATCTATTTGCCATGAAGTGATGGGACCAGATGGCATGATCTTAGTTTTTTGAATGTTGAGTTTTAAGCCAATGTTGAGTTTTTCACTCCCCTCTTTCACTTTCATCAAGGGGTTTTTTAGTTGCTCTTTGCTTTCTGCCATAAGGGTAGTCATCTGCATATCTGAGGTTATTGATATTTCTCCCAGAAATCTTGATTCCACCTCGTACTTCATCCAGCCTGTCACTTCACATGATGTACTCTGCATATAAGTTAAATAAGCAGGGTGACAACATACAGCCTTGACATACTCCTTTCCCAATTTGGAACCAGTCCATTGTTCCATGTCTAGTTCTAACTGTTGCTTCTTGACCTGCGTACACATTTCTGAGGAGGCAGGTCAGGTGATCTGGTATTCACATGCCTCAGGGCAGCTAAGCCTCCACAACAAGTGAGCCAGCTGTTTAGAGCCCATGTTCCCTAACTACTGAGCCTGCAAGTCCTGGAGCCTGTGCTCCACAAGAGAAGCCACTGCAAGGAGAAGCCCACACACTGCGACAAAGTACACCCCCTGCTCACCGCAACTAGAGAAAGCCCAGGCACAGCAACAAAGACCCAGTGCAGCCAAGAACAAATAAGTAAAAAATTTAAATATATATTAAACAATCAGTAATAGAATTTAGAAATGATAGCATCCATTCCCACAGAGTTGGTTCACTGGATGCATAAGGAAATCAAAAGTAACAAGAAATAAGCAAAAAATACACTCTGCCTTGGTTATTATCTGTAATTGCTAAAATGAAAGCAAAAGAGTGTTGCAGATCCTGAGACTGGGCCAAGCTTGGATTACTGCTGGTCTGAGCTACAGGCACTAGCATCACGGCCACTATCAAAGGGAGAAATGATACTGGAACCACAGTGAAGCTATGTATATATTATATATGTTACATTGTGGGCTTCCCAGGTGGCGCTAGTGGTAAAGAACCCACCTGCCAATGCAGGAGACATAAGAAATGTGGGTTCGATCCCTGGGTTGGGAAGATCCCTTGGAGGGATGACATGGCAGCCCACTCCAGTATTCTTGCCTGGAGAATCGTATGGATAGAGGAGCCTGATTGGCTACAGTCCATAGGGTCACAAAGAGTTGGACACAACTGAAGTGACTCAACACACACACACATGCACACACGCNTTGGAGGGATGACATGGCAGCCCACTCCAGTATTCTTGCCTGGAGAATCGTATGGATAGAGGAGCCTGATTGGCTACAGTCCATAGGGTCACAAAGAGTTGGACACAACTGAAGTGACTCAACACACACACACATGCACACACGCACATGTTATATAAGTTATATATATTTTTAAACTTGGAACACTACAGATTTGCATGTCACTCTTGCACAGGGGACATGCTAATCTCTGTATCATTCCAATTTTAGTGTATGCACTGCTGAAGTGAATACAAGCTCTGATAGCGGAGGGCTGTAAATAACTTTGCTTTATTCCTTGTGGAAGAATTTTTAAAGCTGGAAGACAAAGATGGCTAGAGGCCTCCAATTATCTGGGGCAATGGCCCTGCAATATAATCAAGGTAAGAACTGACTCCTGCTGGAGACCCAAAGCCATCTGAACTTGAATGAGTAGCATGGTCAGAGGATGGAGAAGAGACTTTTCTGGGACTCCTTGATATGGGAGCCCCATTCACTGTGATTCCAAAATCTGTATGTGAACAGTGCTATAGCTGAATTGGGAGGATAAACGGGATAAAGGTGAAAGTCTGGATGAAAATCGAAGACATGAACAGACTATATGAAGTGGTTGCGTCTAGTTTGTTGCTGTTCAGTCACTCAATCTCGTCCGACTCTGTGACCCTGTGGACTATAGCCCACCAGGCTCCGCCGTCCCTGGGATTCTCCAGGCAAGATCACTGGAGTGGGTTGCCATTTCCTTCTCCAATGCATGAAAGTGAAAAGTGAAAGTGAAGTCACTCAGTCGTGTCCGACTCCTAGCATCCCATGGACTGCAGCCCACCAGGCTCCTCCATCCATGGGATTTTCCGGGCAAGAGTACTGGAGTGGGGTGCCATTGCCTCCTCCGGTTGTGGATTTCCAATTCCAAAGCCCAATGTGCAGTGTAGACTGGAGTTGATAGCAAAAGCCTGTGAGTGCCACCTAGTGGCAACTTCTGGGATTTGGGCCCAGAACATTCACATTTGAGAGAAAATTATTACTAAAAGACTTGGAGACGACTGAGCCTCTAAGCACACGCATACAGCTTGCTTTTGGGCTTTGAGATTTCCCCTATGACTGAGAAACATTAAATATCCTTGAACCCGAAACACTCGTTATGCCTTGGGTGATGATGGAGAAACACCCTAATGGGGAGGGCAGTGCCCAGGAGTGTTCCGTCATACAGTGGAAGTGTTTCATACAGGAATATGCCACGGAATGCCAAGTGATACTTACTCTTTTCCTCTAGGGCTGACTCGGGACCACCTAAAGAGCTGCTGGATCATCATAAAAAAATCCACAAGCAACAAATGCTGGCGAGGGTAGGGAGAAAAGGGAACCTTCCTACACTGTTGGCAGGAATGTAAATTGGTACAGCTGCTATGTCCCAGGTGGTGCTAATGGCAAAGAACCTGCCTGCTAGTGCAGGAGATGAAAGAGATGTGGATTTAATCCTCGGGTCGGGAAGATTCCTTAGAGGAGGACATGGCAACCCACACCAGTATTCTTGTCTGGAGAATCCCATGGACAGAGGAGCCTGGTGGGCTACAGTCCATGGGATCACAAAGAGTTGGACATGACTGAGCAACTTAGTGTACAGCCAGTGTTGAGAACAGAATGGAGGTTCCTTAACAAACTAAAAATAGAGCTCCAGTATGACCCTGNGAATCCCATGGACAGAGGAGCCTGGTGGGCTACAGTCCATGGGATCACAAAGAGTTGGACATGACTGAGCAACTTAGTGTACAGCCAGTGTTGAGAACAGAATGGAGGTTCCTTAACAAACTAAAAATAGAGCTCCAGTATGACCCTGCAGCCCCATTTCTGGACATATATCTGGAGAAAAATATCATAAAGGATACACGCACCCCAGTGTTCACTGAAGCACTTTTTTTTTTTTTACAATAACTAAGACATGGGAGCAACCTAAATGTCCACCAACAGACAGATGGATAAAGTAGATGTGGTAAATATATACAATGGAATATTACTCGGCCATTAAAAAGAAGGAAATAATGCCATTTGCAGCAAAATGGATGGACCTAGAGAGAGTCATACTGTATGAAGTAAGTCAGACAGAGGAGGATAAATATTATAGACATCTCTTATATGTGGAATCTAAAAAGGAATGATGCAAATGAACTTTCAAAACAGAAAAAGACTCACAGGCTTAGAAAACACACTTATGGTTGTCTGGGGAAACGGGTAGTTAGGAAGTTTGGGAAGGCTGTGTCCCAGTGCTATATTCAAAATGGATAACCAACAAGGACCTAGTAGATAGCACATGGAACTCTGCTCAATGTTCTGTGCCAGCCTGGATAAGAGGGAGCTTTGGGAGAGAACGGATACACCTATGCATGTGTGCTAAGTTGCAAGTCACTTCGGTCATGTCTACATCTGTCTGTTTATGGACTGTAGCCCACCAGACTCCTCTGTCCATGGGATTTTTCAGACAAATGTATTGGAGCAGGTTGCCATTTCCTCCTCCAGGGTATCTTCCCTACCCAGGGATCGAACTTGTGTCTCCAGTGACTTCTGCATTGCAGTGGATTCTCTACTGAGCCACCAGGGAAGCCTGGATCCATGCATATGTATGGTGGAGTCCCTTCACTATTGACCTGAAACTTCCACAATATTGTTAATCGGCTATACCCCAATAAAAAATAAAAAGTTTGAAATTTGAAAAAAAAAAAAAAAAAAGGAGCTGCTGGATCCTGTGGCTACAGGCTACTTGGGCAGTGCACTATGAGCTGCCTTCCACGGCCAACAAAGAGGTGTTTGGTTTGTGGGCAGAAGCTCCACAGTGAGTGGACACCTTCCTATTTGGCAGGCTGCCACTCTGATAGAAGAAAATCAAAGCAAATCAACTCGGGGGGCTGATTTGCATTTTTCCCAGCAGTGGTGGAAGGACTGAACAACAGTAAAAAGACCCTATATTTGGGTTTTTACTGACTCACAGGCAGGGGCCAATGGCCTGGCCATATGGTCAGGCAGAAGGCAATGGAAAGCTGGCCTCTTAACAGGATGACCATATGGGGTGCATAGGACATGTGACGCCCAGCAGAAGAGCACCTGCCAGATTTGGAAGATGATATGAATTAACAAATAGGTTTCCTAGGGTGCTCATTGAGGTGGCCACCTGGGTCGATGAAATAGATGGACAGACAGATGTCGTCCTCAGAGTAAGTTTGATGGAGAAATGAACAATTGAAACTTCTTTTAAATTGAAGTATAGTTGATTTACAATGTTGTGTTAGTTTTAGGTATACAGAAAAGTCTTTCAATTATATGTATAATTATATATAACTATGGAGTATCAGAGTAATCCAAGCCTATGCCCCAACTAGTAACGCTGAAGAAGCCAAAGTTGAATGGTTCTATGAAGACCTACAAGACCTTTTAGAACTAACACCCAAAAAAGATGTCCTTTTCANTTTTTTTTTTAAAGAAAAAACCCAAATAGTACAAAATAATATGTAATGAATTATATAGACTTCCTCCCGTTTCTTGTATTTCCTTTGAAAAAGATTCCATGTGTATACCCACATATTTGTTTACTAATTGGATGGAAATTTGCATTATTAGGGTCATTAGGTCCCCACAGGATAGAGGTGTTTTGAAAAACAGTCCACAGCTTTGGCAAGAATTTTCACATTGTTATTCCATTGGAAGACATGAGTAATAATAATCTCCTTCCTCCCAGGAGAACAACTCTGCCTTATTCTAAAATTAAAACTTGACAAGGGGAGTGAAATTATAATCATAAGTTGCTTAGTAAATATGGGGCCAAAGCAAGATATGCTTGTTGGATGGTCTCAGTATCCTGTGTTTATTCTCCCTGCTGCTGCTGCTGCTAAGTCACTTTAGTCATGTCTGACTCCGTGCGACCCCATAGACGGCAGCCCACCAGGCTCCACCGTCCCTGGGATTCTCCAAGCAAGAATGNTTCATTGGAAGGACTGATGTTGAAGCCAAAACTCCAATCCTTTGGCCACCTGATGCGGAGAACTGACTCATTGGAAAGAGTTGCTGATGCTGGGAAAGATTGAAGGCAAGAGGAGAGGGAGATGACAGAAGATGAGATGGTTGGATGACATCACCGACTCAATGGATATGAGTTTGCGTAAACTCCAGGAGTTGTGATGGACAGGGAAGGCTGCCGTGCTGCAGTCCACGCGGTTGCAATGAGTCAGACACGACTGAGCGACTGAACTGAACTGACTGAAGGCCCCACACCTATCTTGCCCCTCCCACCTCCCTGTCCCCAGTTGTAGCCACCAGTTCTCTGTATCTGTGAGTCTTTTTGTTTCATTGGTAAGTGCACTGGTGTCATATTTTATATTCTATATATAGGTGATTACATATGGTGTTTCTTGTTGTCTTTCTGACTCACATCACTCATTCAGATAATCTCTAGGATTTTATTGCTGAAAGTGCCATTATTTTAATCTATTTTATAGCTGAGTAGTATTCAGCATATAGTTCATATATGAAAGCCTACGTATATATTTCACATATGAAAGCCTAGGCATACAGTTCACATATGAATCCATAGGTCTAGATCCCATATATTACATATAGGTATATATTTCACATATGAAAATATAGATCTCTGTATTTGCAGAGTGGACTCCTTTGATATTGTCCTTCAACCAAAAGAATAAAAATTCTATTATAACTTATAATAATACTAATTCTCACAACTTGGGCTTGGTAAAATGTGTGTTTCATCAGGACTTAAAGGGCAATAGTTCTCAAATTTCAGTGTTTCAGAATCACCTGGAGAGCTTATTAACTCCAATTGTCAAGTTGCAGTTCCAGAGCTCCTGAATTAGTAGATTTGCAAATATCAGTCCATGGACCATGATGAAGATCCCTGTGTCTTTTGAGTAATGCTTTTAGAGACTTAAGATGACTCTTCTAAGTTAGGAACACTGTTTTGCATCTGTATACAAAAGTCTTAATTTGAAACAAGAATATTCCAAGTACCTACTATTTATAAGGCATTGTGAACTGAAATCAATATGTAGACATCAAAAATAATGAAAAATAAAATGTTCTGTCAGAGAACACTGACGGAAGCAACTTAAGTTAAAAAAGTAAATGTATTTATCCTGTAGCTAGACTGATTGGCTTGACTCGACTGATACATTCTTTGTAAAGCAAATTAAAAGAGTAAAACTACTTTAATGTGACTTTAAAAAATTTCATTAAAATTAACTTCTTGGTAGAACTTTTAAAAATTTCCCATTTTTAGTTTGCTATTTTGAGTAGTATTCCATTTATATTTCATATATGAAAATAGAGATATCTTTCATATATGGCAATATAGTTATATATGTCATATGAAAATATCAGTATTTATCTCTTATATGACAATAAATGTATATATCACATATATGAAAATAATGGTACGTACTTTACAAATGAAAATACAGGTACATATTTTTATATCATGCAATTTAAAACTTACATAAAATTTAAAACTTTCAAAGAATTAAAGCTTTTGATTGTGTGGATCACAAGGTGGGAAATTCTTAAAGAGATGTGACTACCAGACCACCTAACCTGACTCTTGAGAAACCTGT
Organism: Neotragus pygmaeus; assembly: GCA_006410875.1. Lineage (NCBI taxonomy): Eukaryota > Metazoa > Chordata > Mammalia > Artiodactyla > Bovidae > Neotragus > Neotragus pygmaeus. Next base: position 688,131 of record SJYV01027328.1, read on the forward strand.
ATACAGGTGAAGGAGCGACAGTTAGAGCTGGACATGCGATGCTTCCTGCTTGGGAGAAAAGCTATGACAAAGCCACACAGTGTATTAAAAAGCAGAGACATCACTTTGCCAGCAAAGGTCCATAGAGTCAAAGCTATGGTTTTTCTGATGGTCCTGTATGGACGTGAGAGCTGGATTATAAAGAAAACTGAGCACCAAAGAATTGATGCTTTTGAGTTGTGGTGCTGGAGAAGACTGTTGAGAGTCCCTTGGACTGCAAGGAGATCAAACCAGTCAGTCCTAAAGGAAATCAACCCTGACTGGAAGGACTGATGCTAAGGTGAAGCTCCCAACACTCTGGCCACTGGATGCATAGAGCCAACTCATTGGAAAAGACCCTGATGCTGGGAAAGATTGAGAGCAGGAGAAGAAGGGGGCAACAGAGGATGTGATGATTGGATGGCATCAGTGATTCAATGGACATAAGTCTGAGCAAATTCCAGGAGATAGTAAAGGACTGGGAGGCCTGGCGTGCTGCAGTCCATGGGGTCACAAGGAATCGGACATGAGTTAGCCTCTGAACAACAACAACAAAGAATTAAAAACGTCCTACATAATTATTTCTACATAGATATTTCATCAATAAAATTCATAAATTCCATAAAATTAGTAATGTCCATAAAATGGAAAATTTCTCTAAAATTAAAACTCCAATAAAGTTAATAACTTCCATAAGTTGAATAACTCATAAAATTAACAACTTTTATATAATCAATAACATTTACTTACTTTCATACAACTAAAACCTTCCTCAGAAAATTAAAACCTTTCTCAGAAAATTAAAATTATAAAATTACTTTTAATATTAAAATCTTCTACTGTATGAAACATCTTTTAAGAAAAATTTAAAAATGAACCAGAAACTGCAAGAGACTATTTTCAAAACACATATCAGATAACTGATCTGCACTCAAATTATACCAAGCAGCTCCACTACAATTTGGTAAGGATTGATATGCATACCTGGGAAAGAAAGATAAACAGCAAATATGGAAAAAAAGTACTAGGGTGGGATAGAGAGGGAGCCTTGAGATAGATAACCCTAGGATCTGATGTTACCGACTCAAGCGGCTGTATGCTGACAACAAGCACAAAACTGAAATTCGACCATACGCCAGCACAGCATCCCAGGAGATAAAAGAAGAGGAAAGGAAAGAAAAGGAATTACTAGTTTATGCTCGACCGCCTCCTTAACCTGGGCTGATGTCCCATCCCTGGAAATTGAGTGGGCTTGAGAGCCAGGGCTGGGCTGGGCTGGACACAACCTGGAGGGTGCTCTTCACTGAGCTGTCTCTTCAACCTGTACCGTCTGGTTGGCTCTAGCTGGGGCCAGAATCCCTGGAGCAGCCCAATGATGGTGGCCCGACCTTCTGGCTTCCAGGGCCAGGTTGAAGTCACCAAGTGTCTAGGTCCCCGTTGCTGGGGAACCCAGCTGAAGCCTCCTTCCTGAGAGTGCAGCCTCTTAGGAACCACAGCATGGAGTAATGCTGCAGGTCCCTGAAGTCCAGAGGGGAGGGTGAAGCTTTAGGACGAAGAGGTAGTGCGACATAAGCCCTTGGGGGTTTGCTCATTCCACTGGAATTCACAGCCGAGGTCGCTGACTTTCCCTAAGGCTCTTATTGCAGCTGGGAACAGAGCTGGGCGTGAAGAAGTGCTGCCCCCTTGTGGACATTATCTGTAACTACAATTTGACCGCTGGTGCTTAGTCAAAGTGAAGTCTCTCAGTCATGTCCGACTCTTTGCGACCCCATGCGGGGTGGGGTAGCCTACTAGGCTCCGCGGTCCATGGGATTTTCCAGACAAGAATACTGGAGTGGTATGCTATTTTCTTCTCCAGGGGATCTTCCCAACCCAGGGATCAAACCCGGGTCTCCTGCATTGCAGACAGACGCTTTATCGTATGACCCACTAGGGAAGCCAGCACCTCCAATTCACAAGGCCTGCGGTGCTGTTAAGGGCAAATGACATCAGGAAAGGTCAAGCGGCGGGGTTTGCCGAAATAAATGTCAAACACAACAGACTTTCAATAAGCCAACTGCAGCAGGTCAACTTTATTCATACACTTTAAAGGGGGGAAAAAAGGAAAAACTATATAAGAAACACCCAAACGGCCATGGGATGAGATTCTCAGCATCCCTAATTATGACGAGAGGAATGGCAATGAAAACACAGGAAAAGTCAAATCCGATCTGACAGAACGGCCATCCCGAATGCCTGCAAACAGTAAACGGGGGAGAGAGCCGGGAGACTAGGCAAGCCCCCTCCGTGTTCTGCAGGAATGGACACTGGCCATAACCCCTAGACAGGGCTGCCTTCCCCGGCCAGAGAGAAAATTTCAAGAGAGCTAAGCCTAGGACTTTCAGACTTGCACCTGGGTTATACCATGAAAAACTTTCAATATGACGCATGCTCCCTAACATTCACGGTAGTGCCACTTCTGCCAGTCATGACTAACCAAAAAAATATCCCTCACCAGATGGAATCTTAAAGAAACGTGGTACATGTATACAACGGGCCATTACTCAGACGTGAACAACCACCACTGAAATGATGAGATGATGACGCTGGTCCCCCCAAGAACGGACCTTGAAGGACTGCACACGAAGTGAGGTGAGACACAGGGGAGGAGCCCAGATGATGTTCCCCCTAGGCCAGCTTTAAAAAACAGATACATGGGAAGTAATTAAAACCACGAAACAGAGACTGAGATTCAGACAGAAATCGAGAATTAGGAAAAACAAACTGGGGGCAAGACGGGAGTGAAACAGCCAGGCATGGATTAGGGTCGGTCCTAACATATGCAAGAGCTGTGTATTTGTGTTATGCGATCCACAAGGCTCATCTCCTGCCTGCCTCCCTTTCTTCCTTCCTTGCATGCAAATATACTCAGAACTATTTATCTGTAACATATACATAGAAGCCTGTCCCTGTAACAGGTAATCCACAGGAGTATGTCCTTTCCTTTGCTCCTTGCATGTATACATTCTGCGTTTTTAATGTTAATCCACAGGAATGTGAGGTTTGCCACAGAGAACTGACTCCACCTTGTTCAGTGACTTCAGTGACGTGAAAAGAAGAGAACAGATATGCTCTGTGTATAGTCATAACTGAATCGGCCTGTTGCACACTGAGGACAAGCCTAGAAGTGCAAATCAAATACACTTCAACATAGCATCTGCAAGAGATTAAAGGCAAGAAAAGGAACGAAAGTAATGCCTAGTTTACTCCCTCTGACCTCCCTCACTGGGGATGCTATCCCACCCTTGGAATCAAAGTAGGCTTATAGCTCATGGCTGGAATGGGCTGGGGTCGACACAGGCCAGCAGGGTGCCCTTCACCGAGACCCCTCTGAAACATGGACTGACTGCTGTGCCCTGGCCATCCTTGGAATCCCTAGTGTCCACAGACCATGGTGGTCTGACGCTCTGGCATCAAATGCCTGGGGCAAGACACCAAGAATCCAGGTCCCGTGCTCCAGGGGTCCCCAGCTGAAGCCTCCTTCCTCAGAAGGCAGCCTCCAAGGAACCTCAGCACAGAGCAGTCCCCAGGTTACCCCGGGTCTGGAGGGGAGGGGTGATGCTTTAGGGGGAGGAAGTGGTGAGAATCCAACCCTTGGGTGTTGGTTCAGGCACATTCCACTGGAGTTCACAGCCCAGGAAGGTGACTTTCTCTAAGGCTCTGATTGCAGTTCGCACCGGAGTCGGTCATGAAGTGCTGCCGCCCTGTGGACATTTCCTGTAACTACAACCTGACTATTGGTGCTTACTGAAAGTGGAAAAGTGAAAGTCACTCAGTCCTGTCCGACTCTTTGTGACCCCATGCACTGTAGTCTACCCACTGGAGCGGGTATAGCCTTCCCATTCTTCACGGGATTTTCCCAACCCAAGGATTGAACCTGGTTTTCCCACATTGCAAGCGGATTATTTACCAGCTGAGCCACAAGGGAAGCCCAAGAATCCTGGTGTGGGTAGGCTATCCCTTCTCTAGAGGATATTCTGGACACAGGAATTGAACCTTGATCTCCTGCACTGCAGGTGGATTCTTTACCAACTCAGCTTCAGGGAAGCCACTGGCACTTACTAGCACCTCCAGTTCACAAGGCCTGAAGTGTTGTTAATGAATGCTGTAATCAGGAAAGGTCAAATGGCAGGGTTTGTCAAAATAAATTTCAAACTCAACTGTCTTTCAAGAAGCCAACTGCAACAGGTCGACTTATTCACAGACTTTTAAGAAAAAAAAGGAAATACGACATTGGAAACAACCAAACGGCTACAGGACAAGATGCTCAGCATCCCTAGTTATTATAAGAGGAATGGCAATGAAAATAAACAGAAGAAATCAAATCCAATTGGACAGAACAACCATCCTGACTGCCTGCAATCAGTAAATGGGGGAGACAGCTGGGAGACTATGCAAGCCCCCTACGTGTTCTGCAGGAATGGACATTGGCCATAACCCCTAGAAAGGGCAGTCTTCATATGCCTGAAAGAAATTTTCAAGAGGGGTAAACCTGGGATTTTCAGATCCACACCTGGGCCAATTCTATGAGAAACTATTTCTGAAATTGACACGTGCACCCAACACTCACTTCAGTGCTACTTCCAATTGCCAAGACATAGACTCAAGAAAGCATTCATTAACAAATTAATTCATTAAAAAATATACAAATGCATACTGAGACATGAAATACTGACAATGAAATTAAAAAATCATGAGACTCAACCCCACAAGATTGGACCTTGGAGGATTACACCCTTAGTGAAATCAGTAACAGAGGAGGAAAAAGCAGATGCTGTCCCTTCCAGTCAATATATAAAGAAGAGATGCACTGGAAGTAATCAAAGTGAAAATAGGGACTCTGAGAGTCAAACACAAACAAAGAACTTTTTTTTATTAAAAAGGAGAAATGACCAAGGACCTTTCAGAATCGTTGTAATGTATGGACAGAATTCTGTATCTGTTTTACGTAACCCGAAAGGTTTATCTTCCGCCTGCCTTCCTTCCTTTCTTCTTTCTTTCTTCCGTCCATGCAAACATATTTCACTGAGTTTCAGGGGAAAGAAAGAATGAGAAACAAGTGCTTAGGCATTTGATCAGGCACATTCCACACTAATTCACAGCCCAGGAAGGTGACCTTCTCTGACTCTGGTTATGTTGGAATGAGAGATGGCATGGAGAAGTACTGCCCTCTTGTGGACATTTCCTCTAACTACAAAGAGGCGGCAAAGGGCCAGGGGTGGATTAGAAATCCATCCTAATACACACACAGAATCCTGTACCTGTGTTATGTAATCCACAAGGATTATGTCTTCCCTTGCTTCCATGCAAATATACACAGAAATATTTATCTCTAACAAACACATTGAAATCTGTTGCTGTAATCCACAGGGACTATCTCCTGGCTTTGTTCCTTCAATGTATACAAAAATTCAGTGTCTCTAATAGTTACTCCACAGGAACCTGAAGTTCAGCACAGAGAACTTTACTCCACCTGTTCAGTCACTTATAAAGCAAAAGAATCAAAGGGTACAAATATGCTTTATGTATAAATATTAACTGAATCAGTCCATTGTATTCTGAGGACGAGCAAAATCTGAAAATTGACTATACTTCAGCGTAGCATTGGCATGAGCTTAAAGAAAAGAAAGGGGAAAAATAATGCCTAATTTATTCTTTCCAACCACCTTAACCTGCGATGCCATCTGATCACTGAACTCTGAAAAGGCTTGATTCCCAGGGGTTCGACACAGCCTGGCAAGGTGCTCTTCATTGAGACCCTCATCAATGTCCCTTTTAGGAAAAATTAAACAACAAAGAGATACATGGGCAGTAATTTAAAACACAAAGACTCTGAGGTGCTTTTTTACTGTATGCGTGCTCAGTCGTGTCCGACCCTTTGTGACCCCATGGACTTAGTCAGCCAGGGCCCTTTCCATGGGATTTTCCAGGCACGTACTGGAGTGGGTTGCCACTTCCTCCTCCAGGGCGTCCTTCTGACCCAGGGATTGAACCCATGTCTCCTGCATTGTTAGGCGGTTTCTTTACTACTGAGCCACCTGGGAATCACTAGAGACTCTGAGATTCAAACACAAATCAAATAAAAGAACAAAAAACAGGCTATAAATTAAAAGTTGGTACTAATCTATACATAGAAATGAGTATGTATAATAAGTAAACCACATAGATTATTTCCTTTCTTCCTTCTAAATATGTGCTGAAATCTGTATCTGTATTAGATCATTCACGAGGGTTTTCTCCTTCTGTGGACTTGATGTTCACCATAGAGATCGTCACTCTGCCTTGTTCAATAACCTCTATGTTAAAAGAATAAAAAGGAATAGAAATCTGAGGGTACATACTTCATAACTGAATCAGACCGTTGTATACTAAGGACAAGCACAAAACACATTGGACCATACATTAACATAGCATCGGCATGAGATTAAAGAAAAATAAAAGGAAAGAAACGTTATGCCTAGTTTATTGCCTCTGACCTCCCTGACCTGGGATGCTATGTGATCCCTGGAACCAGAGTAGGTTTGAGTTCCAAGGCTGGACTCGGGAGGGGTAGAAACAGCCTGGCAAGGTGCCCTGTATTGAGACCCCTTTTAAACCTGCACCAATTTTCTCTGGGAGCGCCATCAACGATGACACGACCGTCTGGCCACGAGGACCAGGGTAAGTCACCAAGTATCCAGATCCACGGGGCTGGGGTCCCCAGCTGAAGCTTCCTTCCTGAGAGTGCAGCCTCCTAGGCACCTCAGCAGGGAGGGGTGTCTCAGGTGTGCATGATTCTGGAGGGGAGAGGTGAAGCTTCAGGGGGGAAGAAGTAGTGAGACACAAGGCCTTGGGTGTTTGCTCAGCACATTCCGCACTAATTCACAGCCCAGGAAGCTGACTTTCCCTAAGGCTCTGGTTCCAGGTGGAAGCAGAGATGGGCATGAAGAAGTGCTGCCGCCTTGTGGACATTACCTGTAACTGCAACTTTCGCTCCTGTGCTTACTAGCACCTCCAAGTCACAAGGCCTGTAGGGCTGTTAATGACAGCGGCCCTCAGGAAAGGATCTGGGTGAGTGCTGCAGAAATCGAGTGCAAACGCAACTGGCTTTGAAGAGGCCAATTACAAGGTACATTTTCCATACATCCTTTAAGGTAAAGAAAAAAAAAATCCCCAAATGGCCAGAGAACAATATATCCCTAAATATGACAGGGTAAGTGCTAATCACAGTGACAGCAAGAGATCAGTCTCACCTCAGAAGGGCCAACTCACAATTCTACAAACAATAAATGCGGGCAACAGCTAGAAGAGCGAGCCCCCCAACATGGTCATTGGAGTGGACATTAGCAACAGCACTAGAAAGCTTGTTTGTCTGCATGCCAGAAAAATAAGATTTCAAGAGAGGGCTGCCCATGATCTGACATACCCACACCTGGGCCTATATCCCGAGAAAACCATCATTCAAAAAGACACGTGCACCCCACATTCACTGCAGCACTACTTGCAATAGCTGAGACACAGAACCTGGAAGATATCTCTGGACAGATTAAAAGTTAAAGAAGATGTGGTGCATATATACAATGGAGTATTACTCAGCCATGAAAAATGGCCACTGAAATTATGAAATTATGCCAGTAATAATCACAAGGATGGACCTTGAAGGAATATAGTCTAGGCGAACTCAGCCAGACAGAGAAAAAAAAAAAAAAGCATATGCTATCCCTTCTAGGCAAAATAAGAGAAGAGTAACAAAGGAACAAATTTACACCCCAAAAGTGACTCTCAGAATTCAAACAGAAACACAAGGTTCCAAGAAAATGTGAAAGAACAAGGATGAATTAGTAGGTCAGAGTTAACACACACCCAGAAATCTATATCTGTAATAGCAAATTGAGAAGGGTTCACTATGTCCTTTTTTCCTTCCAAATAGACACAGAAATTTGTACTTCTAACATATACAGAAAAATCTCTATCTGTAATAGATAATCCAAAATTATTATTTCCTTCCTTCCTACCACATATACACAGAAATCTGTATCTCTAATAGATTCTCAGGAAGAACCTGATATTAAACACAGGGTACTTTGCTCAACCTTCTGCAATAACCTCTATGGGAAAAGAACCCCCCCACCACCAAAAAACAGATAAGCTTTATTTATAGGTCATTAGTGAATCACGTGGTTGTACCCTGAATACAAGCACAAGACTGCAGATGACTATACTCCAGCGCAGCACAGGCATGAGACTAGAGAAGAGGAATGGAAGCAGTGCCCAGCTTACCCCCAGCCTCCGCGACTTGGCCAGCTCTCCCGTTCCGGGAGCCTGAGCAGGCTTGGGTCTCATGTCCGGACTCATCTGGGGTCAAGGCAGCCAGGTTGAGACAACCAAAAGTTTAATAGAGATGGACAACTCTGCAGTTTTGGCTCCACTATGTACAAGAGCCAAGACAGAAAAGCAAGTTAACTACAGGCACACAGGTGAAGGGATACTCAATGGGGTAGGGTACATGCACACAATGGGATATTTCTCAAGCATAAAGAAGGAGGAAGAAGTGCAAGTCCAGCGCCAGGAAAGAAAGTAGAGATGATCATTCCACGCAAAGCGAAGAGGCAGGGAGAGACTAATACCATAGTATATCACTTCTAGGTGTAATCTAAGGATGGATGCAAGTGAACTTACTGCCTGGAGACATGGGCTCAAAGATTTAGAAAAGAAACTTCTGGTCACTAAGATATAAAAATGTGAGACAGGGAGAAAAGAGCTGCTTCAGACTAATATATGCACACTGCTATTGATAAAACAAGGGACCAGGACCCGCCATGTGACAGAAGGAAACATCCTCTACACTCTGTATTAACCTATAAAGAAAAACCCCAACAAATCACATGTACAACCATGTAGAAGTGAAACAGTTTGTGGTAGAAGGAAAAGGAAAAAACAAAACACAAGATTGTAATCACCTGTATGCTCCAGTTCAAATGATGGGATGAAAACAGATAAAATGGAAAGGATATTCCGACGCTGTTTCCCTCAGGACATAGTGACTTGCGGTGCCACATCCCTGGGGCCCGACTGGTTTGGGTGCCAAGGCTGGAGGGTCCTGGGGCAGAGCGAGCTGGGAGCATGTAGCAGGGGGTGCGTCCCCAAAATGAACCTGGAGTTCCTGTTTCCCTCTGGAGAGACCCCACCTCCAGACACAGAAGAATAAACTAAGAGATTGGAAGTAACATATATACATTTATATGTACATCAAATAGAGGATTAAAAAGTACCTACTGAACGGCAGAGGGAAGTTTACGGAACACACTGTCATCGCCTATATGCAAAAAATAACCCCNGGTTGTTGTTTTGTGTGTCTGTTACAGCTGCTGAATCTATTCCTTAACTATTATGCTGCCAACCTCTGAACTTGTGTGAGCGACATAATAAATCTCCTTACTGTCAAAGTCCTTTGGAGTTTGGTTTTCTGTTACTGGCATCCAATAGCAGCCTATTGATACATATAATAAATACTCCTTTCTGGGAACAGAAATCCTAGTGGTCGGTCACAGGGGACCATTCCCTTGCTTCTAGGTAGGGGCAAACTTTTTTTTTCACCCGAATCAAAAGTGAGCATCCTACTTATTTGTAATCAGAAGCACGAGCTCTGGTCCTGCTGTGACTAGCCCTGAGAACTCCCCACCCAGAGCCTCAGTTCTCTCAACTCGGTGAAATGAGACCAAATGCTTCCCTATTTCACAGATAGGGAGAGGATGAAATGATACAATGTCTGAGCATCAGGAAGGATAGAAGCAGCTTAAAAATAAGTTGGGAAATCAGTTTATCAAAAAAATAAAACTTTAGGATAATGTGGGCACATAGAAAAAAAAGAAAATGAGTGCCTTCCCTGGTGGTCCGGTGGTTAAGGATTCGCCTGTCAATGCAGGCGACGCGGGTTCGATCCTTGGTCCTGGAAGATCCCACGTGCCCCAGAGCAACTAATCCCATGCGCCACAATTACTGAGCCTGCGCTCTAGAGCCCGAGAGCTGCAAATACTGAGTCCACCTGCCGCAACTGCTGAAATTCTCGCACCTAGAGCCCACGCTCTGCATCAAGAGAAGCACCACAATGAGAAGCCCGTTCACGGCTGCAAAGAGCAAGCCCCACTGACCGCAACTAGCGAAAGCCTGCAGACAGCGATGGAGATCCAGNGGGGGCAGCCACTGTGGAGGACACTGGGCAGAAGAAAATGAGAATAAAATTAGAATACTCCTGATGCCGCATACAAAAATAAACTGCAGACAGATTAAGGGCCTAAATAAATGGACAGATACAACGAAACTCTTAAGGAAAAAAGCAGAACACACTGACATAAAATGCAGCAAGTTCTTTTTTGATCCATTTCTTAGAATCAGGATAAATAAAACAGAAATAAACAAATGGGACTTAATAAGTGTTTAAATTATTTGCACAACAAAGGACACGTGCAGTGAAAGAAAAAGACAATCCTCAAAATGGAAAAAATTCTTGCAAATGAAGACACCCACAGGGAATTTGTCTCCACTACATACAAACAACTCCCACAGAACAATATCAAAAAACAAACAATCCAGTAAAAAATCAGCCAAGGATCTATATCACTTTCTCCAAAGAAGGCATGGAGATGGCCATAATGCACGTGAAATGGTACTTAGCATCACTAATTCTTAGAGAAAGACAAATCAGTTGTCCAAAGAGGTATCACCTCACATTGATCAGAATGACCATTAAAAAAATCCACAGCAATAAACTCTGCAGAAGGTGTTAAGAGAAGAAAACCCTCCCACTATGGGTGGGAATGTAAATGGATACATCCACTAGGGAAAACATTATGGAGGTTTTTAAAAAAAACTGAGCATTGAAGTACCAAGTGACTCAGCAATCCCATACATGTCTAGGCATAGATCGAAAAAACCCCAAAAGTTTAAAAGATATTTTCACCCCAACAATACATGGTAGCAATAGGTTCAAAAGCCAAGACAAGGAAGCAACTTAAGTGTTCAAGGACAGAGGAATGATTACAGAAGATGGAGTTATACACAAAACAATGTTACTCAGAAATAAGCAAGAATAAAATAATGACATAGTTAGTTCCTGGGAAAAAACTAGAGGTGATCATACTAAGTGAAATAAGTGAGAAAGGGAAAGCATCATAGGATATCATTTCTAGTGGAATCTTAAGAATGGATACAAAGAACGTCATTACAAAAGAAATGGTCTCACAGACTTGGAAAAGAATCTCATGGTTACCAAAAAAGAAAGTTGAGAGGGGCTAGGGGGCAATTAGCTGTGTCACATTTATATACATATCTTAAAACAGGTGCTGAAGGGCTTCTAATAGTAACAAGTCCGACAGGGCTGTAAATGACACCTGCCCTCAAGAAATGTCCTGGGGCAAATCATCAGAAAAGAATTCCAAATTCCAAAAAGGGACAAGTTCCAAGAAGTCAGATTCAAGAGGTAAATTGTGTTCAGAAGGTGTAAAATAATAAAAGCACATGGAAAGATACTCCACATTGATAATGATCAAATCAATGCCAATCAAACTACAATGAGGTATCACCTCACACTAGTCACAATGGCCATCATCATGGAAAAAGATCCACAGAAAATAAATACTGCAGAGGATGTACAGGAAAGGGGATCCTCGCACAATCTTGGTGGGAAAGTAAATGGTAAATATCATAAGATATCACACACAAGTGGAATCATCAGTTCATACCAATGAACTAATTTACAAACCAGAAAAAGACTCTNCCTCGCACAATCTTGGTGGGAAAGTAAATGGTAAATATCATAAGATATCACACACAAGTGGAATCATCAGTTCATACCAATGAACTAATTTACAAACCAGAAAAAGACTCTCACACTGAGAAAACCAAATTATGGTTATCAAAAGAAAAGTTAAAAGGGAGAGATAAATTAAGAGGTTTGAATTAAAACATACACACTGATATCAAATTGATAATCAACTAGGACCTACAGAATAGAACAGGGAACTCTCCTGAACAAGCTGTAATAACCTATATGAGGGAAAAAACAGAGAAAGAATAGATACACCTCCAGGTAAAATTGAATCAAGTTCCTGTACACCTGAAACTAACAAAACAATGGAAATTAACTCTGCTCCAATAAAATATAAAAATTAAATCACCTCCACTTGGTATAGGGGAAACCAGACAGTGGTGACCCCAGTGATTAGATGTGTGATGCGTTACGATAGTAAATGACACCCCATGATGTCCCCACTCAGCAGAACACAGAGCAGGAACCCACTGGAAGCTGCTTGACCTCATGTGAATGTGACAAGATGAAGACAAGAAAAGGGACCACAGGTTCATCGAGACAACACCCTCAGTTCAGAGGATGGGAATCTCAGAGGGGACAAGACACAAGCAGGTAAAGAGCAGACAGGGGGTCTCCAGGTACAGGATCCTGACTCATGTGGGTGGGGTGAGCTCACACAACCCCCAGGGCTGAACTGGGGACACAAGTCCTCAGTCTCCAAGGCGACACCTCCTCCCCAGTCCCTGCACCTGGGGCCCCATGACCCTTGGTTAGGACACCAGGTCTCTGCTGGTTGGACACCCTAAGGCAGAAACAAGGGGGTTCCTCTAACCTCCTGGGATGGTAGAAAGAAGGGTGGGGTCGGTCTCCTCTCCCCACATTGTCCCAGAGAAGTCCTCCCCTTTCCCTTTGGTTCTGTGATATTAACTGTTTCTACAGCTGTCATAAGGGATTTGATTTAGGTCATACCTGAATGGTCTAGTGGTTTTCCCTACTTTCTTCAATTTAAGTNCCCCAAGAACATGGTGGATTTTAATGTTCACATGTCGGTAACCATTGTAGAATCCAAGAACAGAGTAAAATCAGGAATGACTCACGTGAGCCCCATGCCTTTCCATTCCCATGAGGCTGGCAAGGTCCCCTCATGCCTCAATCTAGGTTCAAGAGGGCTGGATATGACCAGGAAAGAAAGTCCATTTGGAGACTGCCAGTCAGTAACAACCAAAACCAAGCATGAGGTTTTGAAAGTAGATTGATAAACATCAGCTTCTTTGGGATAATATCTGATGACAGGTGGTCACCTCCCCTGTCTCTAACCATGCTAGCCTCCATGTTTCTGGCCACCAAGTCACACAGTGGGCCTCCCAATCAGCTCTCTCTTCTGCATGCCCCTGCCTGGTGGGTCTGAGTTTTGGGAGTATAACAAGTTGGCACTGTCTCTGAATCTAGGTTCTGATTTTCCTTTTAATTGCATTTATTATTATTCCTACTTTTGTTCCACCAGGGCTACATCTTAGGCATCAGTTCAGTTCAGTTCATTCACTCAGTCGTGTCTGACTCTTTGCGACCCCATGAATCTCAGCATGCCAGGCCTCCCTGTTCATTACCATCTCTCGGAGTTCACTCAGACTCACGTCCATCAAGTCCGTGATGCCATCAAACCATCTCATCCTCGGTCGTCCCCTTCTCCTCCTGTCCCCAATCGCTCCCAGCATCAAAGTCTTTTCCAATGAGTCAACTCTTC
>SJYV01027328.1:704377-725943 GCA_006410875.1 Neotragus pygmaeus
TGTGAGAGTTGGACTGTGAAGAAGGCTGAGCGCTGAAGAATTGATGCTTTTGAACTGTGGTGTTGGAGAAGACTCTTGAGAGTCCCTGGGACTGCAAGGGGATCCAACCAACCCATTCTGAAGGAGATCAACCCTGGAATTTCTTTGGAAGGAAAGATGCTAAAGCTGAAACTCCAGTACTTTGGCCATGTCATGCAAAGAATTGACTCATTGGAAAAGACTCTGATGCTGGGATGGATTAGGGGCAGGAGGAGAAGGGGACGACAGAGAATGAGATGGCTGGATGGCATCATAGACTCGATGGATGTGAGTCTGAGTGAACTCCAGGAACTGGTGGTGAACAGGGAGGCCTGGCGTGCTGCAATTCATGGGGTTGCAAAGAGTCGGATATGACTGAGTGACTGAACTTAACAGCTGTCATGATAATGTTGAAGGCACTACCTTGCTTCTGGCAGGCTCGATCCTTTCTTGTCCCACTGAGGACCTGAGAAAACACACCAGACGCAGGGCTGGAAGACAGGGGGCAGGTCTGGTCTCTGCTGAGTGGGACAGTCAACCTGAAGGAGGTCACGGCAGCAACCTCACCTGATCCCACTGGCTTTTTGCCTGATCCATGTGCCCTGCAATCAATCCACTGGGTGGAGTAATTGCTCATCCTGGAGTAATTACTCGGTAGCCCACCTGAGGAGTCCCCAGGAGCCCCAGGTAGGGTGAACCTCGCAGGGGTCAAGAGGCAAACAGGTACAAGCCTGTGTAAAGTGAATACACTAAAGTATTCATTCCTAAACACAAGTGAAGCTCTCACGTGATCTTCCCTCTTTCTTTGCTGGGGTCCAGCCCCAGTGGATCCAGGGTAATTTGAAGTGGGGACGGAGTGGGCGATTGATTTAGAGAGAGATAAGGAAAGAATGTTGTAGATAAGAAAACAGAGGAGAGAAAGGGGCTGATATTCCTTGGTTTACATGGAAAGCCAATAAAACCCCGAGACAAGGAGTTTGCCCTGTTCACAAAGGCCACAGGTGCCCTCCCGGTCTCCCGAGGGAGTGAAGATGCAGAATGTCTTCCCGTTCAGGTCTTAGAAACCCGGGCAGATAAGTGAACCCAGGGAGCCTCTATGCTCCAAGGGATCAGCCTGAAAAAGAGAGTAAGAGAGAGAAAGAAAGAAAAAAAGACATGCAGTGACCAAGCTTCTTTGAGCGAGGCCCATTACTTTATTTTTAAAAGGGACTTTTATATTTTAGTTTGTAGATAGAGGGGAATGAAAGATACAAGGTCATACAGAGTCAGCCCAAACATTCCAGTAATTTTGCCCTTATGGAAACCAGGGTTTTTTCTGTATACCTTTTCTATAAACAATGTTGTGTACATTATTTTCTGGCTTTGGAGGCCTGTGGACATTTTATGACCGTCTTTTGATAAAGGCTGCTCAACCAGAAAACTTATTTTCCCTCAGAATGTTTTTTCTTTATATTTCTAATCTATGTCAGCCTCTGAAAGTATCAAACAAAGTTACATTTCTCAGGGAGCAAAGGTGTAGTAAGTTACAACAAAGAAAGAACCAATTAGCTCAAAAGTCTGATGTGGTTAATTTCAAGGCTACTATTGTTAACCAACCGCACTCCCAGGTGCACAGCGGATAAGAGATATGGGAACTTAGCAACAAGCCCAATAATAAAATCCTACACCAGCACTACTCTAATAACTTTTAACTCTTTGAAAGGCTGGCTTCCTGTGCCTCTCACAGTTGGAAGGCTGTGAACAATCATATGCGTAGCTGCAAGAGTCTGGATAAGCCTGCCAAGCAAGCTAGAATGCTAACAGAGGGGGTTTGATTTGAAATATTCCTCTCATATCCAGGAGACTTATTAGCTAGAGCCCTAAGTTGATTTTCTCCAGAGAAAGGTGGTCGGGGATAGCCCCTGTTAATGTCAGAAATGTAAGCGAAAAGCATAATGCAGTAAGGCAGGCAGACTCTGGTTTTGGGGGTAGATGCTTGAGAAAATCCAAGGGGACCCCTGAGGCCTGATCCTGCCTTTGTGTATGTCAGGCCTCCTTCCTCATGACCTTTGCCACGGATGGGATTCCTCACACTGGCTCCCGGCATTTCTTAGCTTTGTGTGTGGGGTCTCCCCGCACATGATCCTGACCTTGCAGAGGGGGTGAGACTCACACAGTCTCCAGAACCCCCGCCCTGAGGTCACACGTCCCCTCGGTCAGGACGCCATGGCTGTGGCCAGCGGGCCCCCAGTGTGTAAACCAGCCAGGCCCCTGGGGCCTGCTGGGACCCCAGAAAGAAGAGAAGGGCCCTCCCCTCCCCACAGTGGTCCCTGAGAAGGCAGGCCCCTCCTGTCATCACTTTGGTTCCGTGTGAGTTTTTGCTGGTTTGAAAGCTCGTGCTAGAGTTGAACACACTACCTTGGTTCTGGCAGGCTCTGTCTTTCCTGTCCCGCTGAGGTGATGAGAAAACAGGCGAGCTGGGCGGAAGGCCGGGGGCAGCCCTGTTCTCTTCTGAGGAGAGGCGACCGGAAGGAGATCACAGCGGCAGCCTCACCTGCTGCCTGCTGACTTCCTGCTCGATCCCTGGAATCAGTTCAGCAGGTGAACCTGCCTCCCTACTCAACCTGAATGTGCTGGAAAATTGAAACGATTGCCAGATAGCCTACCTGAGGAGCCTCCATGCCCCAGGGAGGGGGACCTGGCACGGGGAGAGACTCAGAGCCCACCACAGCCCCGACCCCGGGAGGGCCACGGAGCCCCCTCAGAGAAGAGCAAGCTGCCCAGAGCAGCCACCTCAGCTCCAGACCCCAGACATCTGAGCGCTGACATTCAGACGCAGGCGCGCAGTTTTCCAGGACAGAGGCAGGCCAGGTCCTACCCAGGTCTCCAGTCCTAGCGCACAAACAGGGTCAGGTCTAAATGAGCTCATTATAGAAAGTAAACGTCATCAGTGTAGACAGGACTTGGTCAGGTTTAAACTAGCTTAAAGCTGCTCTCCCAGGACGCATAGGTCACACACATGCAGCGTCCCTCATCTTTGCACAGGGAGCTCCCCCTCACGTTGGAACTAGGATGTGCATTTATTGAAGAGGAAATAATCTGCGAGCTCGCCCTTCACTCACATCAGGGCAGGGTGAAACTGTGTCATTGAACATTCCGACAGGCAAAACAAAGTGTTACGAATTGCTTTGGCCACGTGATGGTCAGTTTCTCACTGTATCTCACTTTTGGTTGAATCCAAGGTAGGCAAGGCGAGAGCAGGGAAGCTGCAGGAAAACTTGGGGAGCCGTAGGAACTGCAGACTCGTTTAATCTCTCCTGACTGGCGCAGACTGGCTGTATCCTCTGGTCTCATGCTGATCCAGCGGACGCAGCCATAACACGGCCGCAAGGGCTCTTCCGGTGGATCTTACTGATGTTTAGAGAGCAAGAGTGGTCTCCGGCCAAGCCGGTACCTCGTGAAGCGCATGCGCTGTACTGTAAGTGCGCTCAGCTGACACGTAACCATGTATTTACAAAACATGGAGCAGGAGCGAGAGGCTGAGGGGCGAGAGAGCCTGACTTCGCCATCTTGGCTAATTTGCTTTTTTCTTACCTTCAGGATCCATGGGAGAGGCAGGAATTTTTTTATAATGCAGTCCAGTGTCGTGTAAAGACACACAGGATGTGGCATGATTCCAGCTTCCCAGGCTTCCAGCAGGAGGTGGCCACTCTGGAAACCTTTTGGAAAAGTATATTCTTTATCAGAATAAAAATGTGTTGTTGAAATTTCAACCATACTAGTTATTATTTGCAATCTAACATATTCTTAAAAGCTTGGCACCCTAATTTTTGCAGTCCCATTAGTTCCTTTGGTTCAGATTTTCTAGGTAGAAACAAGCCATCATTTCAAACTAGTTTCTTCTAATTCTGTTATTTGTTACCATCGAGTGAAAGGTCACACTTAAAAGAAAATAAAAGCAAATTACTGCAGACATTGAGTGACTCAGAGCACACGAGCCGCAGGTACTTTTTCTTCTAACAGTTTCATTTCTCCTCATGAAGAAAACAGAAAAAATTGCCACCCTCCCCCAGATTTTTTGCTTCTCTGATCAAATTGAGCTAAATGAAGTTGATACTCATAACAACAATTAACAGTCTTTGAGGTTTGATATGTCATACCAGGAAAACAGGGCCTGGAGAAAAGGGAATGCTCCTGCACCACTGGAGGCAAACTACATCCTAAAATTAAGGCTAAAATTCAAATTGGGCTTAATTATGACAGTGTGTGGTTACATGGAGTATGAACCAAGGGTCTACATATATCAGGCAATATGTGAAGGCAAATTTGATATCTCGCATGGGAGAGTAAAGGTTTCTTGTCATATCTGCAGCCGGTATGCAGAGATTCTCTAGAATACTGCATGTATCTTTGAGAATTATATCTTTGTCCTGATGCATGGCTAGGAGTGGGATTGCTGGATCATATGGTAACTATATTTTAGTGCTTTGAGGAACCACCATGCTGTTCTCTACAGTGTCTTCACCAGTTTAAATTCCCACCAACAATGTCCAAGGGTTCTCTTTCCTCCACACCCTCTGAAACACTTATTTGGAGATTTCTTTATATGGCCATTCTACCGGTGTGAGGTGGTACCTTATTGTAGTTTTGATGTGCATTTCTCAAATAATTAACAATGAGGAGCATTATAAGATGATTCTTTACATTTCAGATTTGTAAAGTCCACTAAGTGTAACATGTCAACTTGACAATTTTTTCACAGATAAGGATTTATTCAATATTTGGTTATTTCTTTTCTCTTAGTTAACTATAGGGACATACATTATCCTATTACTCAAGGTGATGAGCTCCATTATGCATCTTTCAGCAGTTTAAAAGCCATGCATTGCTCCCTTCAAAGGGAAGGCTTGTGCTGGAACCAAGGTCCACCTCCCAATGAAAGCTGTTCCTTGAGCAAATTCATTCACTGCCCAGGGGGCACATGGTGAGACCACCATGTCACCCGACACTTCCCACATCTCAGGCCTCAATTTGACCATTCCATCTGAGGTGGAACAGTTTGCCCTGGTAATACAGCTTGACCTCTTTCTGTATGTCTAGGTCAATTGTTAATAATTTAGGATTAAATCTAGGATTCTATAGGATCACCGGCCCTCTAATAGCAAAATATATGTTTTAAAGTTACATCAGGACATGGGGGTTACACCATGAGCCTAAGGGAGTTTCTACGGATTTTTCTGTTCTGACATCAAGGCCCTTTCCCCGGTTTTATGACAGTACAATTGCCAGAGACTGGATGAGCTGCATCGTTGGCAGGGATCAGAGCAGAATGAAAATGCAGGAATCCTTGTGTAAGAATTACTAAGAATGTGGATGCTGACAGCACAGCCTTCAACCAAGCATGAAGCCCTTGTAAGCGCAGGAGCCCCCGACTGTGCGGGGTGTGTGTCCATGAAGACAGGCCCAGACAAGGCTTCTGTTTCCATAGAGCCAATTTTGTGTAGTGGTGTGTTAAATGAATTTATAACTCCAAATATTTGTATCAGGGATATGTGGACACCTTTTTCTATTGAAAACTGGGGCATTTTAAATTGAAGAGTAGTGTTTTATATTGTGTTAGTTCCAGATGTATAGCAAAGGGTTTCAGTTATATATGTATATTACATACATATTCTATATAATATACATTATGTTATAAGCATATATAATACATATATATAAAAACACACCCACAAACATTCTCTCAGATTATTAGGTTTCAGTTGTTTTTGTTATTCAGTCGCCCAGTTGTGTCTGACTCTTTGTGACCCTATGGACTGCAGCACACCAGGCTTCCCTGTCCTTCATCATCTCCCGAAGTTTGCCCAAGTTCATATCCCTTGCATTGGTGATGCCATCCAGCCATCTTATCCTCTGATGTCCTCTTCCTTCTACCCTCAGTCTTTCCCAGCATCAGGGACTTTTCCAACGAGTTGGCTCTTCTCATCAGATGACCAAAATA
This sequence comes from Neotragus pygmaeus, assembly GCA_006410875.1. Taxonomy (NCBI): domain Eukaryota; kingdom Metazoa; phylum Chordata; class Mammalia; order Artiodactyla; family Bovidae; genus Neotragus; species Neotragus pygmaeus. Next base: position 710,376 of record SJYV01027328.1, read on the forward strand.
CTGAAGCTTCAGCTTTAGCATCAGTCCTTCCAGTGAATATTCAGGGTCGCTCTCCCTCAAGATTGATTGATTTGATCTCTTTGCTGTCCAAGGGACTTTCAGGAGTCTTCTCCAGCACCACAGTTCAAAGGCATCAATTCTTTGGCATTCTGCCTTCTTTACAGTTCAGATCTCAAAACCATATGTGACCCCTGGGAAGACCATGACCTTGACTATACTGACCTTTGTCAGCAGTGCAAAGTCTCTGTCCTTCAACACACTGCCTAGGTTTGTCATAGCTTTCCTACCAAGAAGCAAACACCTTTTTATTTCATGACTGCAGTCACCATCCATAGTGATTTTAGAGCCCAAGAGGAGGAAATCTGTCACTACTTCCACATTTTCCCCTTCTATTTGCCATGAGCAATAGCACTGGGTGCCAAGATCTTAGTTTTTTTTTTTTAATATTTAGATTTAAGCCAGATCTCTCTCTCTCTCCTCCATCACCCTCATCAAGAGGCTCTTTAGTTCCTCTTTGCTTTCTGCCAGTAGAGTGGTAGTATCTGCATATCTGAGCATTCTCCTGCTATCTTGATCCCAGCTTGTAACTCATCCAGCCTGGCATTTCTCGTGATGTGCTCAGTGTATATAGATTAAACAAACAGGGTGACAGCAGACAGCCCTGTCGTTCCCCTTTCTCAGTTTTAAACCAATCAGTTGTTCCATACAGGGTTCTAACTGTTGCTTCTTGACCCACATACGGGTTTCTCAGGAGACAGGTAAGATGGTCTGGTATTCCCTTCTCTTTAAGAGTTTTCCACAATTTGTCATGATCCACACAGTTAAAGACTTTGGTGTAGTTGAAGAAACAGATGTAGATGTTTTTCTAAAATTTCTTAGCTTTCTCTATGATCCAGTGGATGTTGGTAATTTGGTCTCTGGTTCCTCTTCCTTTTCTAAACCCAGCTTGGACATCTGGAGGTTCTTAATTCAGAAAATGCTGAAGGTTAACATGCAATATTTTAAGCATGACCTTACTAGCATGGGAGATGAGTGCAGTTGTCCGATGAGTGCAGCTGTCCAATGGTTAGCGCATTCTTTTAACTACCCTTCTTGGGAATTGGGATGAAGATTGACCTTTTCCAGTCCTGTGGCCACTGCTGGGTCTTCCAGATCTGCTGACACATTGAATGCAACACCTTGATGGCATCATCCTTTAGGGTTTTGAATAGTTCTGCTGGAATTCCATCACATCCACTAGCTTTATTAATAGCAGTGTTTCCTAAGGCCCACTTGACTTCTCTCTCCAGTGTGTCTGGCTCTAGGTGGCTGACGACATCATTGTAGTAATCCAGTTCATTAAGATCTCCTTTGTACAGTTCTTCATGTATTCTTTCCATCTCTTCTTGATCTCTTCAGTATCTACTATGTCTCTACCATTTCTGTCCTTTATTGTGCCCATCTTTGGGCAAAATGTTCCCTTGATATCTCCAATTTTCCTGAAGAGACCTCTAATCTTTCCCCTCCTGTTATTTTCTTCTAGTTTTATTCACTGTTCATTGAAGAAGGTCTTCTTGTCTCTTCGTGCTGTTCTTTGGAAATCTGCGTTTAGTTGGATATACCTCTCCCTTGCTTTTTGCTTCTCTTCTTTCTTCAGCTATTTGCAAGGCCTCCTCAGATAACCACTTTGCCTTCTTGCTTTTCTTTTTCTTTGGGATAGTTTTGTCACTGCCTCCTGTACAGTATTACGGACCTCTGTCCATAGTTCTTCAGGCACACTGTTTACTAGATCTAATCCCTTGAATCTATTCATCACTTGCACTGCATATTCATAGGGAATTTGATTTAAGTTGTACCTGGCTGGCCTAGTGGTTTTTCCCACTTTCTTTAGTTTAAGCCTGAATTTTGCTATGAGAAGCTGAGCCACAGCTCCAGGTCTTGTTTTTTGCTGACTGTGTATAGCTTTTCCATCTTTAGCTACTAAGAATGCAATCAATTTCATTTCAGTATTGATCACTTGGTGATGTCCACATGTAAAGTCATCTCTTATGTTGTTGAAAAAGGTATTTGCTATGACCAGTGCATTCTCTTGGCAGAATTCAGTTAGCCTTTGCCCTGCTTCATTTTGTTCTCCATGGCCAAACTTGCCTGTTACTCCATGTATCTCTTGACTTCCTACCTTTACATTCCAAACCCCAATGATGACTAAAACATCTGTTTTTTGGTGTTGGTTCCAGGAGGTTTTCTAGGTCTTCATGGAAATGAAGAACTTCAGCTTCTTTGGCAGTAGTCATCGGGGCACAGGCTTGGATTACTGTGAATTTGAATGGTTTGCCTTGAGAACAAACCAAGATCATTCTGTCACTTTTGAAGTTGCTCCCAAGTACTGCATTTTGAACTCTTTTGTTGATTATGAGGGCTACTCCACTTCTTCAATGGGATTCTTGCCTGAAGTGGTAGATATAATGGTCATCTGAATTAAATTCACCCACTCTCATACACTTTAGTTCAATGATTCCTAAGATATTGATTTTCATTCTTAACATCTCCTGCTTGACCATGTCCAGTTTACCTTGATTCATGGGTCTAACATTCCAGATTCCTATGCAAGACTGTTCTTTGCATCATTGAATTTTACTTTCATCACCAGACAATCCACAACTGAGTGTCATTTCTGCTTTGGCTCAGCCACTTCATTCTTTCTGGGGCTACTAGGAGTTCTCTGCTCTTCCTCAGTAGCATATTTCAGACCTAGGGGACTCATCTTTCAGTGTCATAGGTTTTTCTCCTTTCATACAGTTCATGAGGTGCTCACAGCACGTATACTGGGGTGTTTTGCCATTCCCTCCTTCAGTGGACCGTGTTTTGTCAGATTTCAGATTATTACGCTATTACAAATACTGAATACAGTTTCCTGTGCTATAGAGTGAAGTGAAGTGTTAGTCACTCAGTCATGTCCAACTCTTTGTGACCCCATGGACTATAGTGTGCCAGGCTCCTCTGTCCGTGGGTTTCTCTAGGCAAGAATACTGGAGTGGGTTGCCATTCCCTTCTCCGGGGGAACTTCTTGACCCAGGGATTAAAACTGGGTCTCCTGCATCGCAGGCAGATTCTTTACTATCTGAGCCACTAAGGACACAGAAGAACTGCACAAAAAAGGTCTTAATGACCCAGATAACCACAATGGTGTGACCACTCACCTAGAGCCAGACATTCTGTAATCTGAAGTCAAGTGAGCCTTAGGAAGCATCACCATAAACAAAGCTAGTGGAGTTTATGGAATTCCTGCTGAGCCGTTTCAAATCCTAAAAGATTATGCTGTTAAAGTGCTGCACTCACTATGCCAACAAATTTGGAAAACTCAGCAGTGGTGACAGGACTGGAAAGGTTCAGTTTTCATTCCAATCCCCAAAAAGGGGAAGGCCAAAGGATGTTCAAACTAATACATAATTGTACTCATTTCACTTGCTATCAAGGTAATGCTCAAAATCCTTCAAGCTAGGATTCAATAGTATATCTGGATTTAGAAAAGGCAGAGGAACCAGAAATCAAATTGCCAACATCCTCTGGATCATAAAAAAGCAAGAGAATTCCAGAAAAACATCTACTTCTGCTTCATTGATTATGCTAAAGCCTTTGATTATGTGAATCACAAGAAACTATGGAAAATTCTTCAAGAGATGGGAGTACCAGACCACCTTACCTGCCTCCTTAGACACCTATATGCAGGTCAAGAAGCAACAATTAGAACTGGACATGGAACAACAGACTGGTTCCAAATTGGGAAAGGAGTGTGTCAAGGCTGCATTTGTCACCCTGCTTATTTAACTTATATGCAGAGTACATCATGCAAAAGCCTGGGCTGGAGGAAACACAAGTTGGAATCAAGATTGCCGGGAGAAATATCAATAACCTCAGATATGCAGATGACACCACCCTTATGGCAGAAAACAAAGAGAAACTAAAGAGCCTCTCAATGAAGATGAAAGAGGAGAGTGAAAACGTTGGCCTAGAACTCAACATTCAGAAAGCTAAGATCATGGCATCAGGTCCCATCACTTCATGGCAAATAGATGGGAAAACAGTGGAAACAGTGGCTGACTTTATTTTTGGGGGCTCCAAAATCACTGCAGATGGTGATTGCAGCCATGAAATTTAAAGAGGCTGCTCCTTAGAAGAAAAGTTATGACCAACCTAGACAGCATATTAAAAAGCAGAGATGTTACTTTGCCAAAAAAGGTCCATCTAGTCAAAGCTATGGTTTTTCCAGTAGTCATCTATGGATGTGAGTTGAACTATAAAGAAAGCTGAGCACCGAAGAATTGATGCTTTTGAACTGTGGTGTTGGAGAAGACTCTTGAGAGTCCCTTGGACTGCAAGGAGATCCAACCAGTCCATTCTNACAGCATCATCTTCCAGGATTTGAAATAGCTCAACTGGAATTCTATCACCTCCACTAGCTTTGTTTGTAGTGATGCTTCCTAAGGTCCACTTGACTTCACATTCCAGGATGTCTGGCTCTAGATGAATGATCACAGCATCATGATTATCTGGGTCATGAAGATCTTTTTTGTACAGTTCTGTGTATTCTTGTCACCTGTTAATATCTTCTGCTTCTGTTAGGTCCATACCATTTTTGGCCTTTATTGAGCCCATCTTTGCATGAAATGTTCCTTTGGTATCTCTAATTTTCTTAAAGAGATATCTCATCTTTCCCATTCTATTGTTTTCCTTTATTTCTTTGCATTGATCACTGAGAAATGCTTTCTTCTCTCTCCTTGCTATTCTTTGGAACTCTGCATTCAGATGGGTATATCTTTCCTTTTCTCCTTTTCCTTTAGCTTTAGTTATACATATACATGTATCTATTATTCTCAAACTCTTTTCCTGTTTAGGTTATTACAGAGTATTGAGTAGAGTTCCCTGTGCTGAACAGTAGATCTTTGTTGATTGTTTTGCTTTATTAGATATAACAACAAAGATATAACTATATCTTTATTGAAAAGATATAACTGTGTACCTGTCAGTCCCAAACTCCCAATCTATCTATCCTCTGCCCCTTACCTCATGGTAGCCATGAGTTTTTTCTGTAAGTCTGTGAGTTTGTTTTGTAAATAAGTTCATTTGTATCATTTTTTTAGATTCCACATATAGGCAGTATCATATGATATTTGTCTTTGTCTGACTTAGTTTCTCTATGTTGCTACAAATGGCATCATTTAAGTTTTTCTTAATGGCCGAGTAATATTCTATTGTATATATGTACTATTTCCTTATCCATTCATCTGTCGATGGATATTTAGGCTACTTCCATGTCTTGGCTATTGTAAACAGATCTGCAATGAACACTGGGGTGCATGTATACTATCAAACCATGCTTTTCTTTGGATATATGCCCAGGAGTGGGATTGCTGAATCATATAATAGCTCTATTTTTAGTTTCTTAAGGCACCTCCACACTGTTCTCCATAGTGGCTGTACCAACTTACATTCCCACTAATGGTGTAGGAGGGTTCCCTTTACTCCACACCCTCTCCAGCATTTATTGTTTGTAGACATTTTGATGGCCATTCTAACTGGCGTGAGGTGGTATCTCATTGTAGTTTTGACTTGCATCTCTAATAATTAGTGATGTTGAGCATCTTCTCACAAGCCTCTTGGCCATCTATATGTCATCTAAAATTACTTTTTAATTAAAGTGTGTACATTTTTTAGACAATGCTATTGCACACAATAGACTACAATATAGCATAAACATAACTTTGCATTGGAAGTCAAAAAGTTCATGTGATTTACTTTATTGCAGTGGTCTATAAAAAACATGCAGTACCTCCAAGGCATGCCTGTACAGTTTTCTGGGAAGGAAATTGTGACTGACTCAGTTAAATTCACATGCTCACACCTTGTCCAAGCAGCTATAGCTATATCGACAGACATTTGTGTGAAGTCCAAAGATGGCAACTAGGAGCTCAAACCTGGGTAAACCTGGGCATTTATGGTAGTGGACACTTCTCAGAAAAGGTGAGAATAATAGGAGTGGCGTACCTACCTCAAAAGTCTCATTTAGAGACTGTGATGAAAGCATAAAATCTGAGCAGTAGCTCTTGGTTTTTGACAGGAAGTTATTAGCTACACAACAAAGAGTGACATCAGGGGATTGATGCAAGAAGCGCCCCTCAAGGAAAGTAGTAGAAAACCACAAGCTGCAATATTAAGTGCCTTATCTAAAAAATAATTAGTTTTTTTTCCCTCTGTATTTCTCTACATAAAAGCATCCCATTTATTCTCTATAATTTCTAGAACACACCTTAATTAAAATGGTGAGAAGATATCCTTTAAGAATGGAGGCCAGAGCATTAGGGGTAAGAACTAAGTGCTACTTGGATTAATAAATGATGTGTTGTTTCTGCCTAATAGAAAAAGGAAAAGACACTGACCATATCTGCAATGCATTCCCCTAAGGAAGGAAAGCTGAGGAAAGTGTTGTGGAGTGGTGCCAATCAAGCTAGAGCTAATTGGGAGCAAATTATGAATCCACAAACCATTTCTGAATAGTTCACCATCATCACAACCTACCCAGGGTTCTAGAAAATATACTCTGAGATTACTTATAAGTTTCATCAGCAATGAGAAGGTCCATTTTCTGCCTTTGTTTGTAAACAATTTGAAACAAGCTTATAGATCATAGATGAGGTGGTCCAGCAATGGGCTCCAAACCAGAAAGGCCTGTAGACAGTGGGGTTCTGTGGTGTGTGATCACTCAACAACCCTGTGATCTCACTATGCTCCCCATATAGTCCAATAAAGTAGGTCATATTTTGCATTGGTGTGTTCCCGCTCACCTGTCCTCAGCCTTAGAATGCTTTAGGTTTTTTAATAGGTTAATGAGAGGTTATAACCTTTTCTGTTATCCACCAATATTTGTGGGAGCTTGAAGCACATTTTGATTGAAGGCAGCAAGACTGAAGTGTGTGCTAGGAAAATTCCCAACATATCAAGTCAATGACTACTGTCAGCTGGTTGGTAGCTACTTGGCCCACCTCCAGAAAGGAAATGTACCTTAGTGCAGCAGTCTCATATAGGGGAGGGTAAGGGAGGGAGGTGTGTTTTCTCTACCACACCCTGCCTTGCCATGGTGTTTTAGGCCTGGATTGCTTGTTCCTTCTCCTTATCTGGCCAGGAAGGCAGTAATTGCAATGTGGAGAAGCTATAAACCTGTCACTGGCTGCCCCCTGACCTACCAGTAAGATCCATCACCTCAAGAGAGGATGAGAGCTTACGATCTTCTATTTAGTTTCTTTTACTAAACTCTCCTGGGTCCTTCACTGAAATCAGAGTCAGTCTGTAGATTTATAACCCAGAAAGGAGCTAAAACTGAAGAGTGAGGCATGAGTGGGCAAGTCCATCTGATCCCAATCCGAATTGCCATCATCCATTGGAGAAGGCAATGGCACCCCACTCCAGTACTCTTGCCTGGAAAATCCCACGGACAGAGGAGCCTGGTAGGCTACAGTCCATGGGGTCGCAAAGAGTCGGACACGACTGAGCTACTTCACCTCACCTCATATGGGAGATAGAGGCAGAAGTCACCAATAAATGCATGATTATGTGTTACTTCAAGGTCAAGATAATTTTTAAGGGAGAGGAGTATTATCACCACTTGACTTTTTGCAATGATTTAATGTGTCAACTTACCTGAGCCACAGGGTGCCCAGATATTTGGTCTCATTGTTTTGGGTGTGTCCGTGAGGATGTCTTTTGGAGGAGATTAACAGTTAAATCAGTGAACTTTGAGTGAGGCAGATTGTCCTCCATGTGTGGGTGGGCCTCATCCGATCAGTTGAAGGCCTGGCTAGAACAGAAGACTGACCTTCCCCACCTGCCTCCTTCCCCACCTGACAGGATGCTGTAGGCTCGTGTGTGAGTGTGGCTCTACGCAAGCTGGAGAATATGTCCCAGCACATGAGCACACTTCACATGAGAGTTATAGAAAACCAGGGGTCATTAGAGAGCATCCCTCTGCATGGTTTTTTTTGAACAAAGCCCAGGGCTCTGGTCCAGCCTGTAGTTACAAAAGTCAGCACAGGGTATGGAAGTGGGGCAGAGCAAAGGGAAACCCAAGTCCAAGTCCAAAAGAAGAAAGGATGAAAGAAAGGAGGTAAGCCAAAAGTACCAAGTATGCGCTGAATGTGGCCTCAGAGAACCAACCACAGGAAGGAGACTGGTATCAAGGAAGAGCCTGAGACATCCCCAGAGCCAGACATCTCCTTTTGGTTGTATGTCCGCCTGAACCAAACAAATAGGTCTCTACTCTTCGCTTAGCTAGAACCAACTAGATTAAAATTAATTATCTCCAAAGATCATTATAAAACAAAGACAAATACTCCCAGTTTCATTAAATACCCCACTGTGACCACTTTATCCACTTTGATTCCTCCCTGGCATGTAAGTCTTTCATCACTGCTTCAGAAATACCAGGATAAGGTGGACATTCCCACAACCTTTCAGTCACTCAGATTGTATGCATCTGTGATGACTTTACTTGAGTAATGATGATGACTCTCTCTTCTCACAGGTTGTGTAAATAATTCTAACCCTGTTTCACTATGCACTGGTTGTTCTTTGTGCTTCCTTGTTTCTCAGAGAAGAAGATATTAAAAAACACTAGCTATATCCCTGTATTGTTTACACTAGAGTGCATAGTATGGTCATAGCCATTTGTGAGTAAACCATGGTATTTTTTATTTCAATTCATCTTTTTTTCTAGTGTATCAAGTGAATTACTCATGGATCAAGAAATGGACTAAAGACCCAGTATCTGACTCTAAACAGCAAATTTTACTGTGGAAACAGCCTTAGCAATGTGGAGGGTAGGATTTGGGCTGGGCTGGGGAGTGTATGCTTAGGGAAATCATTTTTATGTTTGTCGTATGTTTGATAAATCCTTTAAGAGAATGGCATGTGCATGCATAAATGATATTGAAGCATATGTTTGAAGAATAATAAAGAGAGTGGCTTTTTGGAAAACTATAACCTCTTCTTTGCAGAGTGAAAATCCAAAGGCCTGAGCTTAATGATTTTTACAGAGACTACATAAGGAAAGAGAAAAGAAGAAACATAGGGTGGAGAAGAAATTAAAATAGGTTTCTAAAATGGATGTTTTGAGTAAGGAAGGATATTGTAATAATTCCATAAGCATAGTTGCCAAGGTACCTGCCAGAGACATGCACAATTAATTACAAGATACTGTTTTCAGGGAAGCCTGAAGCTGTGATCTTCCACAAGTTAATTTAGGCTCATAGCTGCATCCAATCCAGAAATAATCCAGAAAATGATCAAGGATCATTTTATTCATAAGTGATGTGGCATAGTAACACAACTAATATTCCTAGTGTATCAAAGCTGAACCAAGGCCAAATTTCTCCTTAGAAGAGAAGGGGTTTTATTAGCCTCTGACCAATTCCCTTTGCACTCCTCAAACAAAAACAAGGCTTTGGGAGAGGAGATTTGAATATAACACAGTCTCTACGCTTTGTGAAAAGGACTCTGAATCAGTTGCGTGTATGCTAAATCTCTTCAGTCATGTCCAACTCTTTGGAGCCCCTGCAGCCCACCAGGCTCCTCTGTCCATGGGATTCTCCAGGCAAGAACACTGGAGTGGGTTGCATTCCCCTTTTCCAGGGGATCTTCCTGACCCAGGGATTGAACACGCATCTCTTATGCCTCCTACAATATGCAGGAGATAAGTCATCAGATATGCAAATGACACTACCCTTATGGCAGAAAGAGAAGAGGAACTAAAGAGTCTCTTGATGAAAGGGAAAGAGAAGAATGAAAAAGCTGACTTAAAACTCAACATTCAAAAAACGAAGATCATGGCATCTGGTCCCATCACTTAATGGCAAATAGATGGGGAAACAATGGAAACAGTAACAGACTTTGTTTTCTTGGGCTTTAAAATCACTGCAGATGGTGACTGTGGCCATGAAGTTAAAAGACGCTTGCCCCTTGGAAGAAAAGCTGTGACCAACCTAGTGCTAGACAGCATATTAAAAAGTAGAGACTACTTTTCCATCAAAGGTCCATCTAGTCAAAGCTATGGTTTTTCCAGTAGTCATGTATGGATGTGAGAGTTGGACCANAAATAGATGGGGAAACAATGGAAACAGTAACAGACTTTGTTTTCTTGGGCTTTAAAATCACTGCAGATGGTGACTGTGGCCATGAAGTTAAAAGACGCTTGCCCCTTGGAAGAAAAGCTGTGACCAACCTAGTGCTAGACAGCATATTAAAAAGTAGAGACTACTTTTCCATCAAAGGTCCATCTAGTCAAAGCTATGGTTTTTCCAGTAGTCATGTATGGATGTGAGAGTTGGACCATAAAGAAAGCTGAGTGCCGAAGAATTGATGCTTTTGAACTGTAGTGTTGGAGAAGACGCTTGAGAGTCCCTTGGACTGCAAGGAGATCAAATTTGTCAGTTCTAAAGGAAATCAGTCCTGAATATTCATTGGAAGGACTGATGCTGAAGCTGAAACGCCAATACTTTGGCCACCTGATATGAAGAACTGACTCATTGGTAAAGACCCTGAAGCTGGAAAGATTGAAGGCAGGAAGAGAAGGGGATGACAGAGGATGAGATAATTGGATGGCATCACTGACTCGATGGACATGAGTTTGAGCAAGCTCTGGGAGTTGGTGATGGACTGGGAAGCTTGGCATACTGCAGTCCATGGGGTTGCAAAGAGTCAGACACGCCTAAGCAACTGAACTGATGCCTCCTGCATTGGCAGGCAGATTCTCTACCATTAGCACCACCAGGAAAGCTCCCTGAAACATGATACTGCAGCAGTTTTACCCTTGGAAGGATCTGGTCACCAGTGCCCTGGATGAGAGACATTCCCTCAGAGACTCTCCTTTAGGGCTGGTCCTCAAGTGAAGGCCATTTACTAGCACCAGAACTTTCTGGAAAGGGCCCTATGTCATAAGGAGAAGTGCTTTACACTGATAGAATACAGTGAAAGTGAATCAACCACTTCTGGATACAAGGCATCCAGAAGGATTCCCAAGTCCATGATGTAGAAGAGAAGCTTGCAGAAGAAATTAGCCACAGATAGTAATTATTGAATTTTATATCTGTTGCATATCAGGCATGTTCCAAAAAGTGCTTCAGGTCTATTTTATATGATGGAAAAACCAAACCCATGAGAGAATGTTATTGATTCCCATTTAACAAATGAGGAAACCAAGATTTGGAAAGTGTAAGGAAATTTTGCAGAGTGACCCAGCAAAAGTGTGTGTGTGTGTTTCTTTTTTTAATTAAGCCAAAAGTTCTGCTTCTGCTTTCATGACAGGGTCTCATTTTCTTGGACAGCAACGTCCCCAGCCCCCTTCAAATAAGTCATCTTTTGTAACTGCTGTGAGCAGATGCAGATCAGGTATAAGACAAACCATTAAAAAAAACAACAACAATATTCCTGATATGCCAGGAGCAACAATCCTTACGATAGAATATATGGAATTCAACCTCTAATTCTTCAGATCAAATGCTTTCTGAAACTATTTGTGATTGATGAAATATTTTTTTCCTACAGCATGATTAGGGGGGCGCAGGTTTTATCAAATAAATGGCAGTCAAAACAAGTGAAGTAAATCCTCGTCCCTCATAGTCTTTGTGGGATCCCTAAGCCCCATCACCAGTTCAAATGTTTCATTAATGAACAAAGACTTAAAAATGTCATTTCTTCTATATAATGGAGAAAGGGTGAATTCATTTCTTAGAGTCTACCAGTGGTCAACACAAAACTGAAATACATAGTTAAAACCACCTTCTTCAGAGAATTCAGTGATACTTTAGAGCTCAGGAATGCCACTGGCATTAGGAAAAGTGTTTGGGGGTCCATCATCAGGAATGAGTGTTTACAGATCCGTGTTTATACCCTCAGTTCCTCATCTGAGGATTCATGACGGTCAGTGTACAGAAGAAACCCACACGATATAAGGTATGTTGAAACGTTTGGAGCAATACCAAAGATATAAAGTTTTTTGCTTGGAACAAAGTGAGAAGAAATTATTGATTTTGAATAAATTTTTCTAGGAGGAAAAAATACTTTTCCAAATGTTTGTATAGGAAAAAAAACCCCACTTTTTATAAGGATGCCTTCTAGTGCATCTTTTTGTGTACAAGGTATATGAGTGTTGAGGAGGGCGCAGTGTAAGGAATTAGTTTTATAAGGTGTCAGATGTGAGGGTTCTGATGGGAAAAATCAAGCTATCTGGTGGGGTATGTTGTTGTTTTTTAGTTGCTAAGTCGTGTCTGACGTTTTTTGCAACCACGTGGACTGTACCCTTCAGGCTCCTCTGTCCATGGGATTTCCCAGGCAAGAATACTGGAATGAGTTGCCATTTTCTTCTCCAGGGGAACTTCCCGATCCAGGGATCAAATCCGCATTTCCTGCATTGACAGGCAGGTTCTTTACCACTGAGCCACCAGGGAGGCCCAGAGGGGAATATATCACCAAATAGAACTCTGACCTAAGAGTCAAAGTAGGGGATAAGACAAAATGGTGTTTGAAAAGAGAATTGCCTTCAGCAAACTCAGGTCTAGAGAATAACATTGGAATACGAATCAGATACGATTAAAGTGCATCCAACAAAGGATAGTCACTTTCCTCTGTAGAACCTCCCCCACTGTGATTGGGATCACAGCTCTGGAGGTGGGTTGTCAATTGGCTGCATGAACCTGGGCAAATTACTCTGTGCTTCACTCTCCTCATCTGAAAAAAAAAAAAATGTGACCTATAAGGTTACCTATTTCAAAGGATGGTTGTGAGGTTTAAAAGAGTAAATAAGCATGAAGGATGGGGCTTCTCAAGCGGCAGTAGTGGTAAAGAACCTGCCTACCAATGCGGGAGACACAAGGGATGCGTATTCAATCCCTGGGTCAGGAAGATTCCCTGGAGGAGGGCATGGCAACCCACTCCAATATTCTTGCCTGGAGACTCCCATGGAGAGAGAAGCCTGGAGGGCTACAGTCCACAGGCTCGCAAAGAATTGGACATGACTGAGCGACTTAGCACAGCAAGCATGCAAGCATAAAGGACAGTTACACACAGAGTGTATGTGTGACCCAGATGTGATATGCTGTTACTTTTGCTGCAGAGATACAAGTAGAGTTGACCTCAAAGGCTATGAATGCCCTCGTGATTTTGCAAATCCCTGAAACTGTCAGCTGGGGGAAAAAAAAAAGCACAACATAAGAGTTGAAAGTTAAGCTTTGTGCTATGCTAAGTTGCTTCAGTTATGTCCAACTCTTTGTGACCCTATAGACCCTAGCCCACCAGGCTCCTCTGTCCACGGGATTCTCCAGGCAAGAATATTGGTGTGGGTTGCCATGCTTCCCCCAGGGGATCTTCCTGACCCAGGGATCGAACCCAGGTCTCTTATGCTTCCTGCATTGGCAAGAGGGTTCTTTACCACTGGCGCCACCTGGACAGCCTCAGTGTAGGCTTTATTGGGGGACAGAATGAAGATTACAGCCCAGGAGACAGCATTTCAGATAGCCAGACAGCTCTGAGAAACTGCTCAAAACAGGCGGGAGGAAGGTCAGTGTACATGTGATTTTGGTGGAGGAAGGGTACTTGCAATCAAGCATTTTTTGCAGAAGGTTGCTGCTAGTTTCATAAAGGTTACTTCTGGTCACAAGGAGCGGACATCACCATGAAGGATTTTAGTATTTTTCTAGATATGAGGAGATGCAAGAATTGGACTCAAAATCTTCTGAAAATATCTAAGTATCTGAAGACCTGTTTGGCTAGTTTTTCTCACAGCACAGAGTGCCTCATTCCTGATCTCCACCCTGAACTCCTTTCAGGGGGTGTTGAAGGTTAGGGGTTGAAGCAGCTTGTGATTTAATCCTTGTCAGAGGCAGACAGCAATTGTCCATTTCTAATCGACAACTGACATTCTCGTAGTTCAGCTTCATATTTGCTTGTTTCCATTTTTCTTCACCACATCCAAGGAAATAGGTGTGAATAAATTTAAAATGCGGGAGATCTGGGTTTGATCTCTGGGTTGAGAAGATCCCCTGGAGAAGGGAAAGGCTACCTCCAGTATTCTGGCCTGGAAAATTCCATGGACTATATATAGTCCATGGGGTCACAAACAGTCGGACACGACTGAGCAACTTTCACTTCACTTGACTGGTTTTCACAAAAACTCACCAAAACTGTTTTTGCTTTTGCTTTTTTCTTTTTACCAGAAGGATGGTGGGAGAGGATGATGGCTGTAATATACAAGTTACAAGGTGAAACTCGGAAAACTTGAAGGTGAAAACTGTTTTGCAAAGAGTCATAATTGAGTTTAACGTGGTTGTCTGTAATCCATTGAAACCACCAGATTCTGATGCGACATAGGTCCGATGTGTCCTTGAACCTGCCCCAGGACAGAGTAGATGCTGTTCTCTTTGTATGGTTTCAACTGGCCGCATAGATTTACTTATTTGTTATTGCTATTGTTTTATCTTGTTTAGACTCAGTGGCTAAGGATAAGGCTACTATTTTATAGTGTAATAATGAGGAATCTGCTATCACTCAACTCACCCCAGGTTACACACTGTCTGAATCTTCTGTGTCTTTGTAATTTGCAAAGAACCAGTGTGACTCCAGGCAAGAAAAGATTAATTGTTAATTAGTGAAGAACTCCATAATTTTTTTTAAGAAACCTCATGGAAAATGCATTCTAATGAAGTCTTTTCCAGTACTCTTTTTTCCTACCTCTTCAATAAAGGATGCAATTTGATCACAAGTTGATTGTTCCTTTCATAAAAGCCAATCTGAGTTGACATGGAAAAATGGAGTCAGTCTGGGGAATATAGGAAAGTAATGTTGAATGCCCACTTTATCTCACATTGGAGACTGGCCTGAGTGAAGGGACTCCTTCATCTGAAAGAAGGAGGCTCTAACTTTGGAAGCAGGCAGGATGTCGATGTAGCAATAGCAAGACCCTATGTTTTTATACTTCACCCATGGTGGCTCAGATGGTAAAGAATCTGCCTGCAATGCAAGAAACGTTCAATCTCTGGGTTGGGAAGGTCGCCTCGAGAAGGGAATGGCAACCCACTCCAGTCGTCTTGTCTGAAGAAGTTCGTGGATAGAGGAGCCTGGCAGGCTACAGTCCATGGTGTCACAAAGAGTCGGACATGACTAACATATTTACAGAACAGAAATATAGTCCCTAGCCCACAGAACAGATACAAGGATTGATGATAATCAGTTCAGTTCAGTCGCTCATTCGTGTCCGACTCTTTGCAACCCCATGAATTGCAGCACGCCAGGCCTCCCTGTCCATCACCATCTCTCGGAGTTCACTCAGACTCATGTCCATCGAGTCCGTGATGCCATCCAGCCATCTCATCCTCTGTTGTCCCCTTCTCTTCCTGCCCCCAATCCCTCCCAGCATCAGAGTCTTTTCCAATGAGTCAACTCTTCGCATGAGCTGGCCAAAGTACTGGAGTTTCAGCTTCAGCATCATTCCTTCCAAAGAAATCCCAGGGTTGATCTCCTTCAGAATGGACTGGTTGGATCTCCTTGC
>SJYV01027328.1:727298-786100 GCA_006410875.1 Neotragus pygmaeus
GGGAGGGGTGGGGCATGGCTCAGAGGCCACTGCTGGTCTGGGGCTGGGGGCCGCTCCCTGGCCTCTGAGGGCAGCACCCCCCCAGGATGCGGGAGGTGGAGCTGGGCTGGGGGAAGGTGCTGCTGGTCAAGGACGGGGAGCTCCACGCCCTGGGCCACAAATGCCCGCACTACGGCGCGCCCCTGGTGAAAGGTGAGGTGCGGGTTCCCGGGGGGCCCCATCTGCTGGTGGGGGGCTCCAGGGCTGTGGGGACGGGGCCGTGGTGCCTGTGGGGCCCAGCCTCTGCTGGTGGCCCAGCCCTGCCCCCTCCAGGAGTGCTGTCGCGTGGCCGGGTCCGCTGCCCCTGGCACGGCGCCTGCTTCAACGTCAGCACCGGGGACCTGGAGGACTTCCCGGGCCTGGACAGTCTGCCCAAGTTCCAGGTGGGGCCTGGCGTGCAGTGGAGTGAGCCCCGGGGGGNCTGTCGCGTGGCCGGGTCCGCTGCCCCTGGCACGGCGCCTGCTTCAACGTCAGCACCGGGGACCTGGAGGACTTCCCGGGCCTGGACAGTCTGCCCAAGTTCCAGGTGGGGCCTGGCGTGCAGTGGAGTGAGCCCCGGGGGGTGCAGGGGCCAGAGCACCCCAAAGCCTGGGCCCGAGCTCCACTGCCCTTGCAGGTGAAGATCGAGAAGGAGAAGGTGTACGTCCGGGCCAGCAAGCAGGTGCGGGCGTGGGCTGGGGACGCAGGCGGAGGTAAAGGCTGCAGGAGGGCCTCTGGGTCCCCAGGGTGGGAGGGAGCCTGGCAGGCTGGCCAAGGGCTTCCCCGGTGGGGAAGAGGCACCACTGGAGCAGGAGAGCCTGGCCCACTGGGTGGGCACGGGGGGATGGCGGTGACCCCCGCTCCCAGCTGCCCCCCGCTTGCCGGCCACCCCCAGGCCTTACAGCTGCAACGAAGGACCAAGGTGATGGCCACGTGCATCTCGCCAAGCGCCGGCCACAGCGGCAGCACCAACGTGCTGATCGTGGGCGCNATTGGTCATAACTTTTCTTCCAAGGAGTAACAATACATCATCAAAAAAGGATTTATAACAGCACCTAGTTTATGGTAATCCCTCAGTAAATTATTATTTTTCATCATTTATTAGTTCTTATTATAGCTGTAGCATGATGATGTTAGAGGCTATGTGGAGTTCTTCCCATTTCCCATTCTTCCCATTTCCCAAGAATTAGTGATCAGAGTCCACTTCTGAAAGCAGAAGATATACTCAATATTCTAAGCCCAAAAGATCAATTGAGAACTTGCTAAGAGGTGCTACTATGCGCTGAATTGTATCTCTCAGAAAAGCAATGAAGAAGAAAGTGAAAAGTGCAAGTTTTGGTCGCTCAATTGTGTCTGACTCTTTGCGACCCCATGGACTGTAGCCCACCAGGCTCCTCCATCTGTGGAATTCTCCAGGCAAGAATACTAGAGTGGGTGATCATTCCCTTCTCCTGGGGATCTTCCTGGCCTAGGAATCGAACCCAGGTCTCCTGCATTTCAGGCAGATTCTCTACCATCTGATTCACCAAGGAAGTGAAGTGTGTGTTAGTCACTCAGGCGTGTCCACCTCTCCGTGACCCCATGAACTGGGGCTTGCCAGGTTCTCCTGTCCGTGGGATTCTCCAGGCATGAATACCAGAGCAGGATGCCATTTCCTTCTCCGGGGGTCCACTAGGGAAGCCTCCAGAAAAGCGACGGCAGAGTCCTAATCCCCAGCACCTGATCATGAGACCATATTTGAAAAGACTGTCTTTATGGAAGCAATCAAGTTCAGATGAGGTCATTAGGGTGGGCCCTTTATAAACTATGACTGGTGTCCTTATAAAAAGGGGAAATTTGCACACTGAGATAGACATACACATAGGCAAGTTTATGTGACGACTCACGGGGAAGACATCACATGAAGACAGAGAGTTGGAGTGATGTATCCATGAGCTATGAAATGGCAATACCAAAGATTACTGGAAAATCAGCAAGAGTAAGGAAGAGCTAAAGAAGGGTCCTTCTTGACTACATTTCAGTGGGAGGTGACCTTGGTTTGGGACTTCTGACCTTCAGAAGAACAAGAAATAAACTTGTATTGTTCTAAACCACCCGATTTGCAACACTTTGTTACAGGAGCCTTAGAAGACTAGTACAGGTGACTTTTCTCTATAGTGGGCACCATATAACCTCCCTCCGCCCCCTGCCCTGGAAGGTGTCAGATTTATGAAGAGAGGTTTTCCTCTTACCTAGCATCACCCAGCAAGAGTGTGGCATTTGAGTGTATCTACTCTCTGAGGGTGAGGGAGAGGAGATGCAGCAGTCAGGTTTGTGGGTGTCTACAGGATGAATTGCATTCCCCATTGATACAATCTTTGAGACCCAGGTAGGATTTTCTGGGCTGCCCCAAAACATCTGGAGAAAGAGATACCAATGTTAAGAGAAGGCATGACTGTGTGACCACGGGCTGTGAACCTGGAGTTCAGAATTTGCAAGAGGTAGAAAAGAAGGGTCCCATCACAGCCTGCAGGACCTACCCTGGGACACTGGAGAGAGATGAGACAGGAAGCTTCAGGCTTTCTGAGGGTTGCAGCATGGAGAGCAATGCATAGCAAAGCCTTCAGCTTAAATGCTACCAGTTAAGGATCAGTAGGAAGATGAGGCCACCAATGCCTCAATGCTGCCAATGCCTAAGAGAACTGCTCAGAATTGAGCGTCTCTCTGTTATGGCCAGTAGAAGCCTTCATGCACCCACCGAGATTGAAGATAGAATCTTTAATAGAAAATCTTCATAGAAAATGGACATATCCTTACATGGGGTTATACACTTAGGGAATGATACTCATGGCAAGCAAGCAAGAAAGTCACCTGATCATGAAGAGTCATGTTTCAGGGATTCGCTTGATATCCATACTACAAATAGAGGCCCTGGCACCAACCATCCCACTGAAACCTACATTTGCAACTATCTCATGCAATTCTGTAACAGAAGGGATCTAAGACACCCTTAACATAAAGTCATTATTCAGTTCAGTTCAGTTCAGTCGCTCAGTCGTGTCCAACTCTTTGTGACCCCATGAATCACAGCACGCCAGGCCTCCCTGTCCATCACCAACTCCTAGAGTTCACTCAGACTCACGTCCATCGAGTCAGTGATGCCATCCAGCCATCTCATCCTCTGTCGCCCCCTTCTCCTCCTGCCCCCAATCCCTCCCAGCATCAGAGTCTTTTCCAATGAGTCAACTCTTCGCATGAGGTGGCCAAAGTACTGGAGTTTCAGCTTCAGCATCATTCCTTCCAAAGAAATCCCAGGGCTGATCTCCTTCAGAATGGATTGGTTGGATCTCCTTGCAGTAAATTGCAGTAAATACGTGAAATACAGGAAGCTCATTTAATTAAAAATGTAGCAAAGGTTATTTAAAAAATAATTCTTATGCAATGCAATCCTTATCTAAATACCAATGGCATTTTTCACAGAACTGGATTAAATAATTTTAAATTTTATATGGAAACACCAAAGACCCTGAAAAGTGAAAACAATCGGGAAAGAACAGAGCTGGAGGAATCATGCTCCTTGACTTCAGATTATTTTTATAAAGCTACAGTAATCAAAACAGTATGGTACTGGCACAAAAACAGACACATAGATCAATGGAAGAGGGTAATTGAGAAATAAATCCACCCACTTACGGTCTTTTAATCTACAACAAAGGAGGCAAGAATAAACAATGGAGAAAAGACAGTCTCTCCAATATGCATATTTTAACATTTTATAGCATATCAATTTAAAAAAAATCTCTGTTGTGAACATTACACATTGAAGTTATATATTTGGGGGTTTGCTAGTTTTTTTCTATCTTACTCTGATACTATCCCCACGGGTTCACCATGTAGCTTCTGCCAAGCTGCTTTTATAACCATCCTTCCAAGCCATCCTGGATTATCCCATTGCCTTGTGACAATGAGAGCACCCAAGATTATGTTGAGATCATCACATGAACATATGTCTTCCTTGGTGGCTCAGTTGGTAGAGAAACCACCTGCAGTGCAGGAGACCTGGGTTCAGTCCCTGGGTCGGGAAGATCCCCTGGAGAAGAGAATGGCAACCTACTCCAGTATTCTTGCCTGGAAAATTCCACGGATAGAGAAGCCTGGTAGGCTACAGTCCATGGGGTCACAAAGAGTCAGACACAACTGAGTGACTACTACACATAGTGCATACATTCTCCAGGGTATTTTCCAGTTCCCTAACCCATGTCACATCACAGGAAATTAACACGGTATTTGCCCTGGCTAACTATAAAAATATTCTTCATTTTCTCTATTTCAGCATTTTGTAATTGGCCTTGACGTGACGTGGTCTGCCTACATTTTAAAGATTAACATTTTATTCTTCTTTTTCCTATCTTGGAGTAATAAATCTGTTCTTTTATTACTTTATTCTGTTCTTTATTACTTACAGTAGTAATTCTTACTCTATCTCTGCTGTTGCTTGCACACGCCTGTATGTGTGTGTGTGTGTTTCTTGTACAGATGGTTTCCAGTTTTCTTATTTCTGTCTAATACAAACTCATTATTATAAAAAAGTGCAGACATATAATTAATATTTTCAGGCCTGAAATTTTACACAATGAAATAGATACTTTATTATATATATTTTTGCCCTTTATATTACAGTGAAGGTACTATCTGTGCTGGGCTGGAAGATAGCAGAACAATCCTTGTTTTGCCATTAAGTAGCTATAGGTGGTGGAGAAGGCAATGGCAACCCACTCCAGTATCTTGCCTGGAAAATCCCATGGACGGAGGAGCCTGGTGGGCTGCCGTCTATGGGATCACACAGAGTCAGACACGACTGAAGTGACTTAGCAGCAACAGCAGCAGCTATAGGTGGTAAGCAAGTGTCAGTTACTTCACATGTAAACCGAAAGTGCAAGACTGAATAAATTATGTTTTCTCCCAAATATCACTGTTTTATGTACAGTGCTCAATCTCCCATCGCCTTATCTAAACTCATTTTCTAACCCATATTTTTGATACAGTGTACTGGTACACAGACTGAAAGAAGAGTTGTGCATCATACTATTAATGCAATAATTTCCCCTCCACAGTGTAAAGACTGCATTTCCCAGCTATAATTAAATCATTACATAAATGTCAAACTATTAAGAAAGCATTAAATATAGACTGAGCTGGTAGAAGCCACAGGAATATCTGGATTCGCTAGAGACTACCTAACAATTAACATTAGAACTTTCTTGTACACATATATGAAGGAGTTAATCTACTAGAAGGAAAGCATTCTAAATTAAAACTATCTTTATGAATTCACACACAAGAGAAAGTCCATCATTGTTTTCAAGAATACGAAAAATAAACTGGACTATAAAACCCAATATTTGATATTTAATTTCATGTTGTAAAACCACATTCAGTAACAACAACAAAAAAAGAGAGAAATAGTATGCTGCAGTCACCTGTATGTTTTTGCCTTCTTCTATTCACATTTTTATGACAACTAATTGTTAGCTTGTTGTCAATTTACAAACTTTTGTTTTTATGGTGCAGCTAGCATAGAATGTGAGGCCCTTACTCACGATGTTAAATTGTCTCTTTTTCTCCCTAAAAAAAAAAGAAAAGAAAAACTGTTATAAGGGGCTTATACTTCAATAAACTGAATCCTATTTAAAATTTTATTTCATCTAGTATTTATATGTTATCTCATTTTACTATTTCCAAGTATAATATTCTTAAGCTGGTTTTAGAAAAGAGGTTCTGGTTTTAGAGGTTCTGGTTTTAGAAAAGAGGTTCTTTAGAAAAGAACCAGAGGTCAAATTGCCAACATCAGCTGGATCATGGAAAAAGCAAGAGAGTTATAGAAAAACATCTATTTCTGCTTTATTGACTATGCCAAAGGCTTTGACTGTGTGGACCACAATAAACTGTGGAAAATTCTGAAAGAGATGGGAATACCAGACCACCTGACCTGCCTCTTGAGAAACCTACATGCAGGTCAGGAAGCAACAGCTAGAACTGGACATGGAACAACAGACTGGTTCCAAATCGGGAAAGGAGTACGTCAAGGCTGTATATTATCACCCTGCTTATTTAACTTCTATGCAGAGTGCATCATGAGAAATGCTGGGCTGGAAGAAGCACAGGCTGGAATCAAGTTTGCTGGGAGAAATATCAATAACCTCAGGTATGCAGACGACACCACCCTTATGGCAGAAAGTGAAGAGGAGCTAAAAAGCCTCCTGATGAAAGTGAAAGAGGAGAGTGAAAAAGTTGGCTTAAAGCTCAACANCATCCCACAGGCTCTCTTCAATACCGTCATCCCAGACCATCGTGCAGAAGCCTTCTCTCCTCCTCGCCTCGCCCCCTCTGGCTCTGCAGACCAACTCGTGGAAGGTCTTCTGGGTGGCCTGTCTCACTGGGATGCTGAACACTTCCTGTTCATTGCCGAGCACGGCTACCTGTATGAGCACAACTTTGCCTTCTTCCCTGGTTTCCCCCTGGTCCTGTTGCTGGGGGCTGAATTGCTGAGACCCCTGTGGGGGTTGCTGAACCTACGGAGTCGCCTGCTTATCTCAGTAGCTCTGCTCAATTCCTTGTTTTCCGCGCTGGCTGCACTTGCACTTCACGACCTGGGCTGTTTGGTTTTGCACTGTCCCCGCCAGGCCTTTTATGGAGCACTGCTCTTCTGCCTCAGCCCCGCCAATGTCTTCCTGACTGCTGGCTACTCAGAAGCTTTATTTGCTCTCCTGACATTCAGCGCCATGGGGCAGCTGGAAAGGGGCCAAAGCTGGACTAGTGGACTCTTTTTTGCCCTCGCCACTGGTGTACGCTCCAATGGGCTAGTCAACATTGGCTTCCTCATACATTCTCAGTGCCAAGGCTTTTTCTCATCTCTCATGGTGCAGAATGTTCTGAGACAGCTCTTGAAGCTGATGGGCTCTGTGTTCCTATCAGTGTTCACACTTGGCCTTCCCTTTGCCCTCTTTCAGTATTACGCCTATACCCAGTTCTGTCTGCCAGGCCCAGCCCACCCCATTCCTCAGCCCTTGCTGCAATTAGCTGTAGACCAGGGCTACCGAACTGCAGAGGGAAACAACCCACCTTGGTGCTCCTGGGAACTTCCCCTAATATATAGCTACATCCAGGATATCTATTGGAATGTTGGCTTTTTGAGATACTATGAACTCAAGCAGGTGCCCAATTTTCTACTGGCTGCACCGATGGCTATATTGGTTGCCTGGGCAACTTGGACATATGTGACCACCCACCCTTGGCTCTTCCTTACACTTGGGATGCAAAGGAGCAAGAACAAAAGGACCCTAGAGAAGGCTGAACCTGGATTCCTCAGTCCTCGGGTGTTTGTGTACCTGGTCCACGGTGCAGCGCTGCTGCTGTTTGGCAGTCTATGCATGCATGTTCAGGTAAGGTGGACTCCTGGCTGGGAAAAGGCGTGAACACAGGCCAAACCTGCTGGTCAGGAACAGGCAANGGTGTTTGTGTACCTGGTCCACGGTGCAGCGCTGCTGCTGTTTGGCAGTCTATGCATGCATGTTCAGGTAAGGTGGACTCCTGGCTGGGAAAAGGCGTGAACACAGGCCAAACCTGCTGGTCAGGAACAGGCAAGACAGCTAACTTCTTCCATTTGAGTGATCTGTACCTAATTTATTCATTCAGCTACTATTTGGGGGTGTTTTTATTGAGTCCCTGGGTCAGACCACTGAGGATAGAACATGAATAAGATAAGATTGCTTCCCTAGTAGGTCTTGTGATCAAAATGGAGAGGCAGACATTTAACAAGTAAAAGGTAAAACTACCGTATAGTGGAATGGAAGAGGAGATCCTTTTGAGATAAAGTATTGAGGAAGCACAGAGGAAACAGTAGTCAGCTGTCAAAGAGGTGAGGAGGGCATCATATGTAGGCTGGGTCCTGAAGAGTAAGAAGGAATTCCGTTTAAGAAGCAGAGGATGAGCACTCTGGCAGATGGAAGGGCATGGGTGAAGACGAGTCCTAAAAGGACCTGATCTGACTGAGTTACAGGGATGAGCACAGAGGATGTCTCTGGGACCTTCCTCTAACATACCACTGTACCTGGAATGTCTCCTTGAATGCCAGCTTTCTGGGGTACTCTGAACTCTGGCAGGGGCTCTGTTTCAGAGGGGCTGTCTTGTGCGGTATTCGGTCAGTGGTGAGGATGGAGGGAGATGGGAAGGGTTTGGTTGTACGTCCGATTGGTTCCTGGTTGTGGCCTTAGGTCAGCATGACCCCGGGGAAGTCTTTTGGTCTCCATACTGGTCATTCCTCAGCAGTTTCTGCCTCTTGGAGGTGCACATTGGCTGTCTGTAAAGTTCTCCGAGCTATATGAATAAGAGGCACAGGGGAAATAGAAAGTTGCATTCTGTGTGTGTAGCCAGATTAGCTACTGGAGTGAATGCCAGCAAAGCTTAGAGTTCCCAGAGATGAGGGACACCCTTTGAAGACATGGCTTTGGACTCCCCCAGAGGGGCTGTGTTGAACCACAGGATCCCCTGCCCCTTTGCTCCTGCTTTACCATCCCCAGGGCATGAGAGAACCGCTTCAGGTTCCCAGAGCCCCAGGGGCAGCCTAGAGCTTAATATTTATTTATTTATTTGGCTGCATCACATGTGAGTTGCAGCACTTGGGATCTTTAGTTGTGGTGTGTGGGATCTAGTTCCCCGACTAGGGATCGAACCCAGGCACCCTGCATTTGAAGCACTGAGTCTTAACCACTGGACCACCAGGGAGGTCCCCAGCCTAGAGTTTAGAGTCCTGGTCCTGGGCTAAAAGTGGACCCCATGGAGTTTTTAGTATTGACTGGCCCATTATTGTGGTAATTAGTCTGTAGCTGTGTTTACTTGTAACATTGCAGTCACCTGGCTGGTGTTATACACAGCTTTATAAGGCAGATCCTAAACTCTGCTGAATGAATGTCTTTTCCAGTATAATGCATTCCTAGTCTGGGAGCTATAGTTTACCCAGAAGCAGGGAAGTCCCAGGCTCATCCCATCTGAGGCAGTGACGTTCCAATAAATGTGTGGATTTCCCCCTCTTATGATTCCAGGTTCTCACCAGGTTTTTATGCTCCTCCACTCCTATTGTGTACTGGTTTTCAGCTCACTTGCTTCTGGATCAAGAACCGCTGCTGAGATCCCTAGAGGCTGTGCCTGGGAAGCCTCCTGCAGGGAACCCCCNCAGGTTCTCACCAGGTTTTTATGCTCCTCCACTCCTATTGTGTACTGGTTTTCAGCTCACTTGCTTCTGGATCAAGAACCGCTGCTGAGATCCCTAGAGGCTGTGCCTGGGAAGCCTCCTGCAGGGAACCCCCCACCAGGGCAAAAGGTCCCCAGAAACTCTATCATGGGACTCTTGTACAACTGGAAAACTTGTTCTCTAGTCACACGATGCATCCTAGGCTACTTCGTGACTTACTGGCTCTTGGGACTACTCCTCCATTGCAACTGGCTGCCTTGGACATAACCTGGAGACCTAGGGGACAGGCCTGAAGCAGACGTAACCAGGGTCTGAAAGTACAAATACACTCTGGGGCTGCCTGTGCTCCCTGGAATCCTTACGCTGTCCATTAGAACCTCTCCTAGCTAAACGTTGGTTAGGAATGGAAGAAGTGAAAGCCTCTAGAGAGCCCTTTCTGGTCCTTGCTGTGGCAAATTTTAGAGTAGTAACTGGTTTCTCTATAAAGGAAGAAATCTTATTCCAGATCTACGTTGTCAATCAACCTTAGCAGAAATAGTCTTAAACTTACCACCTACCCACATGTAAATTTAAATATAAATTTCATCAAAGGCTCTAGCTGACAAGCTGGTCATAGTCCACACAGTGATGATGATGGAGGCCTGAACAGTGTAGCAGCAATAGTAAGTAAAATGGGACCATCTTTTCTAAATGGGATGTTGTTTCTGATGAGTTTTTTCATGATTTGTTCACTTATTTATATGAAAAGTCTTACAAAGATATGCAAATTAAACAACTTTTGTTTATATCTGTAATGAATTACCTTTTTATTTTCATTGCTGTACTGGCTTGCAGGACCTTAGTACCCCAAGCAGGGATTAAACCCAGGCTCCTGCAGTGAGAGCACTAAACTGGACTGGCGGGGAAATCCCATAAATTATCTTTCAAAAAAAATTATACAGGACTTCCCCGGTGGTGCAGTGATTAAGAATTCGCCTGCCGGTGTAGGGGGACACAGGTTCGATCCCTGGCCCGGGAAGATTCCCACATGCCATGGGTCAGCTGAGCCCGTGAGCCACACTGCTGAGCCCGTGTGCAGCAGCTGCCGAAGGCCTGTGCAACCTGAGCAGCCACCGCAGTGAGAAGCTGTGCACCGCCATGAAGAGTAGCCCCTGCTCACTGCAACTAGAGCAAGCCCACAGATAGCACCGAAGGCCCAGTGCAGCCAAGGATAATTTAAAAAATAATAACACAAATTAAGGGCTGAGACCCTGCCACCTGCTGTGCATCAAGTTATTTGCGGGGGAAAGTCATGGTAAGAACACTGCATGAGGAGGCAGAAGGCCTAGATTCTGGTCCCCAGGAAACCCCGCTTAGCAGCTGTGCCCTAGGAAGAGTTTCCCGAGCCTCAGTTACCTCTCTGAAACTAAGGGGAAACTGTATTAGCCTACTGGAGAAAAATGCCCAGTTCTCCTGTTTTCAGCACTTAGAAGAAACTCTCCCTCTTCTCAGGTGTGACTCTAAGGAGTAACTTCAGTGACCTTTCCTTTGAATGAGGAAAAGCACTGACATTGGCAGCTAAGACTCCAGTTGTGTGTTAGTAAACCTGCCCAAGGCAACTAGATGTTCAGCTCGGTGAGCGGTGACTGGTTTTCCTTCCATTCCCGAGTGCCTGTGCTTGCTTTATTAGTAGACAAGGATCAGAGGAACCATCACAGCAGCAGGAATTGATAAATTGTAAGTCCAGGGTTGAATGAAATGATATCTTCTGGCCCCCGTTTGGTTATGGGCCTGTCTGTATAATTGTAGTAAAAACCTTCATCCCTCCTGAGCTACTTTTTCTCATTCTTTGAGCCAGGTAAGAGATTCTGCATCATCACAACTCGTTCCCCATTTGAACCAAAAATTCCAGCAAGCAGAAACTTCAAAATAGATGGATAAGCAGCTTCTGGAGAGCCCTGTGAGAATTAGAATTATGACACACTCCCTCTGACCATGACTGAAAGCTCAACTTGCCAGCAGAAGGGACCCTCCTGGCTGAGCCCCAGCACCCTCTGTTGGAGCTCCTAGTCAGCCTGGCCAATAAGCTTTTCCCATCCATTGGCCCAGCTTTAGCACAGCTGAGAGAATTTGGTCCAGAGTCAAGTGCTTCTGAAAATGTACACACAGATCAGGACAGCCCTCTGCCTTCTGCCAAGACACCGAGTGCCCTTCTTGGCAAAAGATGATCACCCCTGCCCTAGTGTCCCTCCAGTTGGCAGAAACTGCTCCCTCTCTCCTCAGCAACAGCTGCAAGTCTGGGGTCTTCCACCCTGTGTGTAGGAAGAGTTGAGGTACTGAGTCAGCTCTTCACTGCAGAGGGAGGAGCACTAGGTGGGTTGCCCTCATGGATGCACCTCGATGCTGCTTTTGGTGGGTAATCAGGACCGATTATTCCCCTACTGGAAGAGGTGACTCAGACTCCACAGGTTAGGGGGGTGATTTCACTGCTTTGGCAGTCTCAGCTTAACCTTCACACTGGATCTCATCACCCCAGAAACAAATGATTTCAAGGACCAGAAACCCTTATAAATTGGAACCTCTCCTCAACTAATGTCAAGGAATTAAATCACTCTGGTATTTTGCAAAGACTATTCTAGTTACAGTTGATCGTAGAGGAGATAACTGAGAACCCCAGCTAGGTGGACACACCTGGTGTGACCTGGGACAAACACCATTTTCCCTCTGACCTTGGAGGGATGTTGTTGCTGTTCTCTAAGGAACTAAGGAATGGGCTGATTTTATGGCCAGCAGCTGTCTTTTTACTATCCTATTAGCAGTCTTTAATAGTCTGGGAGAGGGACATGAAGGGCCCAAGGCAGGAAGCTTCCTGTTTACCCTGAGGTCTAACAATGCTGCAGCTGGGTTGGGCGTCTACAATTTCAGAGAAAAGTCATTTCCTTCTGAGACCCAGCTAAAACAGAAACCAGACCCTTCATGTACCTAGAAGTAGATGCTTTTTTGTTCTTTAATGAAGGTGGGAGGAGAAGGGAGTGTTTGACGTGTCTTTACCAGCTTCCCTGGAAAAAAAAATCACTTTTCTTGACACGGCCCTCTCACCTTCATCTAAAACATGTAGTGTGTGCAGGCTTAGGGAATTTGAAACTGATTCTTTGAGCAATTGTTTAGTAATGCCTATTTTAGGGGGATAAGACTGGCGTGCTTCTTGTCCTCAAATAGCTGTTTGATAGAGTTTCTAGCAGAAACACAGGACCATTAATCAAGGGAAAAACTGATAAATTCTGGGGAATGAAGAGACACTTAAAAACTTCTTGCTCTATATTTCTCTACTTGAGCTTATTTGTGATGAGGATGAATTTTATTTAGGAAAGGGTAAGTGTGATACAAGCATTGGTGGTGGTGGTTTAATCAGTCGTGTCTGACTGTTGTGACCCCATGGACTGTAGCCCGCCAGGCTCCTCTGTCCATGGGATTCTCCAGGCAAGAGTACTGGAGTGGGATGCCATTCCCTTCTCCAGGGGATCTTCCTGACCCAGGGATCAAACCCATGTCTCCTGCATTGCAGGCAGATTCCTCACTNCCCGCCAGGCTCCTCTGTCCATGGGATTCTCCAGGCAAGAGTACTGGAGTGGGATGCCATTCCCTTCTCCAGGGGATCTTCCTGACCCAGGGATCAAACCCATGTCTCCTGCATTGCAGGCAGATTCCTCACTGCTGAGCCACCAGGGAAGACCCCACATTACAGAGTTAGTACAGTATAAATTCACACAAGATGGAAGTCCCTCCCAGCTTGAAATACTTGAAAAGACTTCACAAGGGATAGACTTTGAAAGCTAAGGCCAGAGAATGAGTATAAGAAGCAGGAAACAACAGAACAAGGAGAGTTCAGTTTGAGTGGGACTTGAGGTGTGTCATTGTTGAGATCCAAGCCTTGAAAGCCACGAGCTGAGCTCCACTGCGTGCTAGCTGTGTAAAGGTGAGCAAGGCACTGAATCTCTAGGCCTCTGTTTGCTCATCTGTAAAACGTGGATAACACGATCTACCTCGTAGATATGAATAATGACATTGTCTGTCTCATAGGGTTGTTCTACAAATGAAAAGAACTAACCAAGGAATAGCTGCATTTTGGACATGTTGAGTTTACAATGCCATCAGTACATTCATATGCCAGGAAAGGTAGAACTGGAGACAAAGGGGGTCAGGGAGCTATCCACACTGACAGGATTCCTACAGCAGCCACGATATTGGATGGGACATCTCTAAAATGGGGGTGATATCACTTACCATACAGAGTAGTTATGAAGATTCAATGAGAAACCTGAAAAAGCACTAGCATAGCACCTAGCGCATAGGAAGAACTTCATGAATGGTAGCTATTTTTTATTGTCATTATCATCATCGTCATCGTCATTGTCACTGAAAGACCAGGAACAAATAGTATCAGGTGGAAAAGAGAGTTTCAAGAAGAAAGAAATGGGGATTTCCCTGGAGGTCCAGTTAAGACTTGTTTAATCACTGGTCGAGGAACTAAGATCCCACATGCGGTGCTGCATGGCCAGAAGAAGAAAGAAATGGTTACCAGGCTCATATGCTGTTAAGGAAAGGATGAGAAAAGCTATTGAATTTAGGGATTAGGGATATTAATCAGGGTAGGCTAACTGTGGTAACTACTCAGTGGTTTAATAATAGAAGATTTTTCTTTCTTACATCATAGTCAGTAGAGATTTGGGGAGGGATGCCTGCTCCACCAGGTCATTTGGGACCCAGGTTGCTTCCATTTCCTGACCCTGCCGTCCTTCACATAGATGCTCAGAGTCCTCTGCTTGCAGAGAAGTTTTCAGGGGCCAGAGCTGGGAGAGTTGTATGTCACTTTCACTGTCATTCCATTGACTAGAACTTGGTCATATGGCCACATTTAACTCCCAAGGGAGGCTGGGAAGTAGAGCTGCCAGATAAAATACAGGATGCTCAATTACATTTAAATTTCAGGTAAATGACACATATTCTTTCAGTATAATTATGTTCCAAATATTGTAGAAGACATGTAAGAAGTTCTTCATTGTTTATCTGAAACTCAAATTTAATTGGATGTACTGTATTTTTATTTGCTAAATTGGCAACCCTAGTGGGAAGTGAAGTCTGGCTATGAGTTTAGGACAAAGAGAACACAGATATTTGTGTGTCACAGTATGCCTCAATCTGTGTTTCTGAATCAAATGCCTGTTTCTGCCCTTCCCACAGAAAGAACAGTTACCCTTCCCAAGGGAGATTCTCCCACATCCCATCTAGTTACCCTATTCAGCTCCAGATTGCTCAGCCATCATCTAATATGGTTCCTTAAGGTGATTATGAACTAAAAAACCAAGTTATCCATGGGTAAAGATTCTTAAAGAGTGGATATATGTATATGTATAACTGATTCAGTTTGCTGTACACCTGAAATTAATACTGTACTGTAAACCAACTATGTTGTTGTTATTTAGTCACTAAGTTTGGTTCAACTCTTTGCCAGCCCGTGGACTATAGCCCACCAGGCTCCTCTGTCCATGGGATTTCATAGGCAAGAATACTGGAGTTGGTTGCCAATTCCTTTTCCAGGGGATCTGCCCAACCCAGGGATCAAACCCATATCTGCTTGGCAGGCAGATTGTTTACCACTAAACCATATGGGAAGCCCCAAATCAGCTATACTCTAAAAAAAAGTATACACACCCCTAAGAAAAAGTTTGGTGGCATTCTCTTGTGAATCCATCTGCTCTTTTGTTGGGAGTTTTTATCCATACCCTACAAGAAAATATACAATGATAGAGCAAGAATAGGGTAACCTCAGTGTAAGCTCCTATTCAGAAAAGGAGAGAGTGGAAGATGTAAAACTGTCACTTCCAAAGCAGTTCTGAATCTCTAATGGTCAGACTTGTCAAAGCTCTCTTCCCTGGGCCTGGGGAGAGTTCCTTGATTAACCCTGACTTGCTCTCGGAAAGACTCCTTTGTCTGTTGTTCTCCACTCTTCTCATAGCTCCTGGCTTGTTTATCCTTCATGACCACACAGGAAATGGGCTTTGGGAAGTATGACTTCCTTGGTGAATGTTCAGCTACTTCTTGCTGGTACAAGCAATGGAGAGCCTAAAAGTTACTTTAAATCTTGGCCAGCCAAAAGCCTATGTATGTGTGTGGAAAGGGGTTAAGATATGCATAACATAAAGTTCATCATTTTAACCATTTTTAAGTATAAAGTTCAGTGGCATTAAGTATATTCACATTGTGCAACAATCACCACTTCAAGGTTCTTCCATACTATAGAAGGTGTGAAAATTTCCTTTTTTATATAGAATGGATAAACAATAAGTTCCTACTGTATAGCACAGGGAACTATTTTCATATCCTAGGATAAACCATAATGGAAATGAATATAAAAAAGAATGTATAGGGAGTCCCCTGGTGGTCTAGTGGTTAGGATTCCAGGCTTTCATTGCCATGATCCAGGTTCAGTCGTTAGTCTGGGGACTGAGATCCTACAAGCTCTGCAGTGCTTCCAAAAAAAGAGAAAAAAAAAAAATGTAAAGAATGTATATATGTGTATAACTAAGTCACTTTGCTGTGCAGCAGAAATTAACTTTGAAAATGAATTATGCTTCAATAAAAAATAAATTTTAAAATACTTCCATTCTTTTTAAGGCTAAATAACATTCCATTGTAGGTATGTTGTTATTGTTCAGTTGCTCAGTCACGTCTGACTCTTTGCAACCCCATGGACTACAGCACGCCAGGCTTCCCTGTCCTTCACCAACTCCCAGATTTCTCTCAAACTCATGTCCATTGAATCAGTGATGCCATCTGACCATCTCATCCTCTGTCATCCCCTTTTCCCCCTGCCTTCAATCTTTCCTAGCATCAGGGTCTTTTCCAGTGAGTCAGTTCTTCGCATCAGGTGGCCAAAGTATTGAAGTTTCAGCTTCAGCATCAATCCTTCCAATGAATATTCAGGACTGATTTCCTTTAGGATGGATTGGTTGGATCTCCTTGCAGTCCAAGGGACTCTCAAGAGTCTTCCCCAACACCATAGTTCAAAAGCATCAATTCTTCGGTGCTCAGTTTATAGTCCAAATCTCACATCCATACATGACTACTGGAAAAACCATAGCTTTGATTAGACGGACCTTTGTGGGCAAAGTAATGTCTCTGCTTTTTAATATGTTGTCTAGGTTGGTCATAGCTTTTCTTTCAAGGAGCAAGCATCTTAATTTCATGGCTACAGTCACCATCTGCAGTGATTTTTCTGTTCATGAGGTTCTCAAGGCAAGAATACTGAAGTGGTGTGCCATTCCCTTCTCCAGTGGAACACANTTGTCTAGGTTGGTCATAGCTTTTCTTTCAAGGAGCAAGCATCTTAATTTCATGGCTACAGTCACCATCTGCAGTGATTTTGGAGCCCAAGAAAATAAAAGTCTGTCACTGCTTCCATTGTTTCCCCCTCTATTTGCCATGAAGTGATGGAAATGGATGCCATGATTTTAGTTTTTTGAATGTTGAGTTTTAAGCCAACTTTTTCACTGTCCTTTTTCACTTTCATCAAGAGTCTCTTTAGTTCCTCTTTACTTTCTGCCATAAGGGTGATGTCATCTGCATATCTGAGGTTATTGATATTTCTCCCAGAAATCTTGATTCCAGCTTGTGCTTTATCCAGCCTGGCATTTCTCATGCTGTACTCTGCATATAAGTTAAACAAGCAGAGTGACAATATACAGCCTTGATGTACTCCTTTCCCTATTTGGAACCAGTCTGTTGTTCCATGTCTGGTTCTAACTTGCTTCTTGACCTACATATAGATTTCTCAGGAGGCAGGTCGGGTGGTCTGGTATTCCCATCTCTTTAAGAATTTTCCACAGTTTGTTGTGATCCACACAGTCAAAGGGTTTGGTGTGGTCAAGTAAGCATAAGTAGATTTTTTCCTGGAACTCTCCTTTTTTGATGATCCAATGGATGTTGGCAATTTGATCTCTGGTTCCTCTGCCTTTTCTAAATCCAGCTTGAACATCTGGAATTTCACAGTTCAAGTACTGTTGAAGGCTGGCTTGCAGAATTTGAGCTAGCGGTGAGATGAGTGCCCGTCTAGTCACAGCTATGGTTTTTCCAGTGGTCATATATGGATGTGAGAGTTGGACTATAAAGAAAGCTGAGCACCGAAGAATTGATGCTTTTGAACTGTGGTGTTGGAGAAGACTCTTGAGAGTCCCTTGGACTGCAAGGAGATCCAACCAGTCCATCCTAAAGAAGATCAGTCCTGGGTGTTCATTGGAAGGACTGATGTTGAAACTGAAACTCCAATACTTTGGCCACCTGATGAGAAGAGCTGACTCATTTGAAAAGACCCTGATGCTGGGAAAGATTGAGGGCAGGAGGAGAAGGGGACAACAGAGGATGAGATGGTTGGATGGCATCGACTCAATGGACATGGGTTTGGGTGGACTCCAGGAGTTGGTGATGGACAGGGAGGCCTGGCGTGCTGCAGTTCATGGGATCGCAAAAGAGTCAGACAGACTGAGGGACTGAACTAAACTGAACAGAAACCTTGTATCACATGGTATCAGATACAGGCATTACAAATGAAGACAGAAACGTATTAGCCATGTGGGACATGCCCAACTTCCATTATGTAAAGAAATGCTACAATACAAAAAAATCTTTAAATTGTTAATTATTTTAAATCACACAACTATGACTTTCTCTAATAAGTGTGTATAAACCATAGTATTTGATTAACCTTTTATTGCATTACGTCAATGAGTTTCCCTCTGATTTGACATACTAAGTT
Organism: Neotragus pygmaeus; assembly: GCA_006410875.1. NCBI lineage: Eukaryota > Metazoa > Chordata > Mammalia > Artiodactyla > Bovidae > Neotragus > Neotragus pygmaeus. Next base: position 745,337 of record SJYV01027328.1, read on the forward strand.
TATCAGTGTTCATCAGGAACATACTTACATGCTTAGATGCTCAACAAAGCCTTTTAAATGCTATTCAAACTTTAACTAATGCTCTAAATGATCTTGGCATAGCCTGTGTTTCATTGATATTACAGAACCATGAAACTAGGAATAAAATAACACTCCCCAGAAAGAGGGAGAAGACAATGACAACCCACTCAGTACTCTTGCCTGGAAAATCCCATGGGTGGAGGAGCCTCGTAGCCTGCAGTCCATGGCACGACTGAGCGACTTCANAGGAGAAGGGGACAACAGAGGATGAGATGGCTGGATGGCATCACGGACTCGATGGACCTGAGTCTGAGTTAACTCCGGGAGTTGGTGATGGACAGGGAGGCTTGGCGTGCTGCGATTCATGGGGTCCCAAAGAGTCGGATACGACTGAGCGACTGAACTGAACTGATATAATTTTAATTTATTTTTGGCTTCACTGGGTCTTCACTGCAGCCTGTGGGCTTTCTCCAGTCGTGGCAAGGAGGGGCTGCTCCCCAGTGAGGGTGTTCAGGCTTCTCACTGCAGGGGCTTCCCTTGGTGCAGAGCTCGGGCTCCAGGGCGCGTGGGCTTCAGTAGGTGCAGCACGGGGGCCCAGTAGCTGTGGGTCCCCGGCTCTAGAGCACTGGCTCGACAGTTGTGGTGCATGGGCTTAGTTGCTTCGCTGCATGTGGGAGCTTCCCCAATCCAGGGACTGAACCCGAAATTCCCGAGTCTCCTGCATTGGAAGGCAGATTCTTTACCACTGAGCCACCAAATACTCACAGGGGGACTTCCGGGTGTGCGTCATTCCAGATCCTTCTCACTGAGAGGTGGGATAATATATGAAGTGTCAACCAGCTCTGGTTCGCCCACCCGTCTCACCTTCTTNTGCTGGGAGGGATTGGGGGCAGGAGAAGGGGACGAAAGAGGATGAGATGGCTGGATGGCATCACCAACTTGACGGACGTGAGTCTGAGTGAACTCCGGAAGTTGGTGATGGACAGGGAGCCCTGGCATGCTGCAATTCATGGGGTCACAAAGAGTCAGACACGACTGAACTGAACTGATTAATTTAAACACAGTTTTGTTATTTAGTTTTTTTCACTTGAGAAATATTTTTTTCCAAATAGAAATTCATCATAAAATTCAGTTATATGGCGACTTATTTTTAATATCTAATATATTTATACATTGGGCTTCCCTGGTGGCTCGGAGGTTAAAGCGTCTGCCTGCAATGCGGGAGACCTGGGTTCGATCCCTGGGTTGGGAAGATCCCCTAGAGAAGGAAATGGCAACCCACTCCAGTATTCTTGCCTGGAGAATCCCATGGACAGAGGAGCCTGGTGAGTGGGCTAAAGTCCACGTGGTTGCAAATAGTCGGACATGACTGAGCGACTTCACTCACTCACTCATATTTATACAACTTACAGAATTTAATTCATTATTTGGCTTTCTTTGTAAATAGTGACTGTAGAGCCTACATTTTAATTTTACCTNGGGCTAAAGTCCACGTGGTTGCAAATAGTCGGACATGACTGAGCGACTTCACTCACTCACTCATATTTATACAACTTACAGAATTTAATTCATTATTTGGCTTTCTTTGTAAATAGTGACTGTAGAGCCTACATTTTAATTTTACCTGGGCATGGAGAGATTTTTCTTGTATAACTTCTTATTGTTTTTCTTCTTAGGAGTTTTTGAAAATCCTTACCTTGTATTTGTATATAAGGGCTAAAAAGTTTCTTGAAACAGATCAAAATAAAACTTCACTGTTTCAAGAGAATTTACAGTCTCTATTCTTTCCTGCCCTCCAAAGACAGACTGTCAATTCAATTTAGAGGAAATCTTCTGAAGGAAATATTTTCTTCTTCATTGTTCAGAAATGTCTTGAACTTGAGGAACTGACACTTTGCACAACTGTATTGTTTCAGCATTAGACATTTTTGCATTTATTTGGGGGAAAGGAGAATCTAGGCGTTTAAAGTTGAGAATTCTAGAAGTATATAAATTAAACTGATTTACCTCTGTACACTTTGATTTTCCTCAGTGTTTCTTTCTTGCAAAACATGCTGGTCCTACAGGTAAAATGCTTCAAATCAAAAAGACTGAAGTCTCAACCGGTATCCTAGCAGGCTCATGGATTCCCTACTCCTAGCTCTTACTCCCCAAGGACTTTTCCTCAACAGGGAAAAGAATGCGCTCTAATAACGGAAAAACAGTTTTTAATTATTGAGTGAGTTGGAGGTTATATGCACTCTTTTTTCCAAAGAGAAAGCAGAAAAAAATATATCCATTAGGTAGAAAAAAAAATGATACCTACAGTTGCTCTAAGCTTTTCATGAACCAGGCCTTCTCTAGGGAAGGATAGTTGTCATGGACTCATTGGAACCCCTGTATTTATTTGAATAAGTAGGACTCCAAATTCTTCCTTGAGATGAAAACCAAAGTCATAGGGATCATGTTTGCTTCCTTTTGGGGCAGGATCAGGAAGACCATAGAGAGAGACAAGTCTCCACTTGCCTGTTCAAACTGTTCTACGGGTGGATCCATTTTCTATCCATAGAATAGTCAGGTAACTGATCAGACTAAGAAGGAATGTTCAAATGGGCTCCTTTGAGGGATAGTTAATACAGGGGCTTTTTGAAAAATGTGGGTGGGATGTAGAGAAACCACAAGTGATAGAATAATATCCAAGTTGTTTAAGAACAGAAGCAAATCATAATCTTCCAAGCCTGATGAAGCAAGTAGTGGTTCCTCAGGAGACAGAGCTAGGCAGAGAAGCCACTTTGACCTTTGGTCAAGGAGCCCACCAGCGCTTGAAACATCACAGAGGGGGAAAGTGAGAGAATTAAATAACTTGCCCTTTCTCTCCTGCAATCTCCTAATAGAGTGTCCTGCTGTTTGCAACCAGCTGGAGTAGGAGGGCAAGGGTGCCTGTTGAGGAAATCCATATAAAGATCAGCCCCCAGGGACACAATGGAAAAGTGAGGCGGGGAGATTCAGGAAGCCCTGCTCTGGACCCTGGGAGGCTAGCCCACATGGACTGCAACATCTCATGCCTTGGTTTTATCCTTTGGATGGTATTCATCCAATCAAACTGGAATTCGGGAGAAAACAAGTCCCTTTTTCTGGTCACAGTTTTGACAGTAACTGGGTTCTTCTATGTAAGGCCTTGGTTATGAGGCACCACACTTCCTCAGCTACACAGCTGCAACTCTTACTCTGTGGTTATATGGTTCCTGCACCTTGCCCCTTAAGACTTTGGGGAAGTAATAGCTTCCCTTCAATATTGGTTCCCAAATGTGTCAACATCACTTTCCATTCCCATGACTCTGCTCATATTTCTATAAACAGTTTCTTCATTAATCTTCCTTTAGTTAAACATTTTAAGACTGACTTCTGTTTTCTTCCAGGATCCCGAGTGATACAGTAACGTACAAAAGTTTGCATAAGCCATCAGCAGGCGCAGAGTGAGTGGGATCAATGTAGAGACTGCATTTTGGGGGGATACTCAGTTCTCTCTAGGTCACTAAGGGAAGATAACCCATTCGTTACCTTCCCCTAACTAGAGAACAAGAGTAGCAATGAGTTCTCAACTCCCAGAAGTTTAGCACTGACAGAGATGCTGAAGATCAAAACATATTTTGAAGTATTTCTGTCTGATCTTTCTCTTGTTCTGTGATTTCATTCTGTGTTTTGGTCCCTCTGTTCTCTGGCTTCACTTGTACAGGCTCTTGTTTATAATTTCTGAGGTGGCTGTTATTCTCATAGTTTCTTTTTCCCTTCCACATTCATGAGCTCCAGGGAAGAGTTGGTTAGAGTTATTCATGTCTTGGTAATCTCCCAGCTAATTAAGTGCTTTGTTTTGAGATATAATTCACATACCATGTAATTGAGCCATTAAAAGTATACAAGGGGCTTCCCTGGTAGCTCAGACAGTTAAAAATCTGCCTACAATGCAGGAGACCTGGGTTTGATTCCTGGGTTGGGAAGATTCCCTGGAGGAAGGCATGGCAACCCACTCCAGTATTCTTGCCTGGAGAATCCCCACCGACAGAGGTGCCTGATAGGCTACAATCCATGGGGTCGCAAAGAATCAGACACAACTGGACGGCTAAGCACAGNTGGGTTGGGAAGATTCCCTGGAGGAAGGCATGGCAACCCACTCCAGTATTCTTGCCTGGAGAATCCCCACCGACAGAGGTGCCTGATAGGCTACAATCCATGGGGTCGCAAAGAATCAGACACAACTGGACGGCTAAGCACAGCACAGCATAGCACAAAGTATACAAGGCATAATAACCTAAATGGGAAAAGAAGTAGACAAAGAATAGATATAGGCGTATGCATAACTGAACCACTTTGCTGTATGCCTGAAAGTAACACACATGGTTAATCATCTGTACTCCAACATGTAATTTAAAAGTTTTAAATGAAAGAAGTTAAGTGTACAAGGCAATGGCTTTTAGATTGTTCAGAGCCCTGTAGCCTTCACTACTATCTAATTTCAGAATATTTTTTTTTACCCCCAAACAAACTTTATACTCATAGCAGTCACCCACTTCTCCACCTGCTTTGAGCCACAGAAAACCACTAATCCACTTTCTATCTCTATGGATTCTCCTATTTTGGACAGACCATAGCCATGAAATCTCAGAACATGTGGACTTGTGTGTGGCTTCTTTCACTTAGCTCAGTCCATCTGTGTTGTAGCAGGTATTAAGTACTTCATTATTTTTTCTTGTTGTAGAGTGATATCCATGGATGTCTATACCATTTTTGTTTATCCTTTTATCAAATTAAGGACATTTCAGTGGTTGCCACTTTTGGACTGTTTTTAACATTTCTGTATATGTTTGCATGTGGACTTATATTTTCATTTTCACACACACACACACACACATATATATATATATATATATGCTAAGTCTCTTCAGTCATGTCCAACTCTGCAACCCCATGGACTGTGGCCCACCAGGCTTCTCAGTCCATGGAATTCTCTAGGCAAGAATATTGGAGTGGGTTGCCATGCCCTTCTCCAGGGGATCTTCCCAAGCCAGGGATAGAATCCACGTCTCTTATATCTCCTGCATTGGCAGGTGGGTTCTTTACTACCTGGGAAAGTATATATAAGAAGTAGAATTGTTGGGTTATATAATACCATATATTCAACCTTTTGAGGACTATAATAAATAATTTGAACAGGTAAAGTAGTCTTTTGAGTAACAAGTAAGAAGTATTAAAAGAGTTACACTAACCAATCTTCCTGAAATGATTTCATAGAGTAATGGTTTATTTTGTGTGGATATATGTGGTTTTAACTTTTACATCTTATGAGGATATCTTGTGTAATGACAGGAAATTGTTGAAATTAGTGAGTGCACTTGCCATTTAAACAGGAAAAAAAATTGATGACACTTCAAATTTTTAAAAAATGCTTGCTGTTAATATATCATAGTTTTTTTAGATATAAATTTATTTATTTTAATTGGAGGCTAATTACTTTACAATATTGTACTGGTTTTGCCATACATCATTTCAAAGAAACAAAACCCAGGAGAAATTCTGAGACTTTGGAAAAACTTCCTCATGACTAGCCAATCATCATGCAATGTACATCAAAAAGAATGATGTCAAGAAGTTGGCCTCTTTGTCGTTTTTTTACCAGCTTGACTGAGTGTTATTCTTCCTCCAGGTGCAGGCTTTGTTTGCACGTTGATTCTTTCCGCATGGTTTAGTTGGTTGCCTTAGCCTCTATTTTTGTTCTTGTTCAGTCACCGAGTCATGCCCAAGTCTTGCAATCCCATGGACTGTAGCATGCCAGACTTCCCTGTTCTTCACTTTCTCCCAGAGTTTGCTCAAATCATGTCCATTGAGTCGGTGATGCTATCTAACCATCTCACTCTCTGCTTCCCCCTTCTCCTTTTGCCCTCAGTATTTCCCAGCATCAGGGTCTTTTCCCCAGTGAGTCCGTTCTTCGCATCAGGTGGCCAAAGTATTGGAGCTTCAGCTTCAGCATCAGTCCTTCTTAGGGGCTTCTCAGGTAGCTCAGCTGGTAAAGAATCTGCCTGCAATGCCAGAGACCTGAGTTTGATCCCTGGGTTGAGAATATCCCCTGGAAGAGGGCCTGGCAACCTAATTAAGTATTCTTGCCTGGAATCCCCATGGAGGAGCCTGGAGGGCTACAGTCCACGGGTCACAGAGTTGGACACAACTGAGCGACTAAGCACAGACAACACATCAGTCCCTGCAATGAATATTAAGGGTTGATTTCCTTTAGGATTTACTGGTTTGGATCTCTGTGTAGTCCAAGGGACTCTCAAGAATCTTCTCCAGCACCACATTTCAAAAGCACCTATTCTTTGGTGCTCGGGCTTTTTTATGGTCCAATTCTCACATCCATACATGATTACTGGAAAAATCATAAGTTTGAATATATAAACCTTGCCATACCCAAAATATATCCTACATCTTCTCTCTTCATGCCTTTGCCCTCCTCCGTTCCCTCTGCCTGTGATAATGTTCTTACATTGACCATTTTACCAAATTCTAGCCATCTGATCAGTTTCATCTCAGCAAGCATTTCCTTAGTGCCTATTATATGTCAGTAGGAATACAAAGGTAAGTGTGTCATGGACTATTCCATCAGATCCTCAAAGTCTAGTACAACAGTTTTTGTACACTTTGCCTGTGTAATTCATGTGATGTTCATCATGGATGCACCAATATGCCTGCCCACTCTTGGGCATTTTCTGCTTTTCTGCAGACTCTGATGTAGAGCTTATGACTTAAGTTCATTGCAATTCTTATTTTACAGGCTGTGGGTCCCCTTTTCTCATGCAGTTTATTGATTTCAAAATCCACTTTTTGTTTAAAGTATTTCCTAATCTCTTCATATCCAGTGAATCAGTTTCTCCTTCATTCTCCTGCGAGGGTCTCTTGTTTCTCTACTGGATCGTTTACATTACTCTGTCTTGTGTTACAGCTGAGATGTGACCACTGTACCCCCACCTCCTTCCTGTGTTTCTCAGGGCACCACACACAACTCTTCCTTTTCCAGTAAATACTGAATTGCAATTAAGTGGTTCTTTGACCAAATCAGGAAGTAAATATGGGTGTGGAAGCTGAGCTCTGCGTAACTGGTAACCAAGTCTGTATGTGGGAGGAAAGCAGAGTGGACTTTGGATCTTTTTAAACACGTCCCCAAACCCAACCCAGTGTGTTCACTCTCTAAGAAAAAACAAGCCACCTACAGCAAAGAACTGGGAATAGACAGAAAGAAGTGAGAGAGACTTCACTGCTGGCAGAGCAAAGTGAGTACCCTTGATCTAATAGTTTCTGTGGATAACTGAGGGGCAGTGATAAGGTTTGCTGCCAAATGAGATTTGAATGAACCTGGGTGTGGGGTGGAAGATGTGGCAGGGTTTATTGTACCAGCTTTGGGGGGTCTGCTCCAGAAAAGAGTAGAAAAAGAAAAGAAAATTTTAAACCAGACCAGAATTCACCAGTAACCTGTGTATGTATATCTTATATATATATATATATATATATACACACACACTTTCTCAGATTCTTTTCATTATAGGTTAGACATTGAGTATAGTTCCCTGTGNGGTAAGTGTGTCATGGACTATTCCATCAGATCCTCAAAGTCTAGTACAACAGTTTTTGTACACTTTGCCTGTGTAATTCATGTGATGTTCATCATGGATGCACCAATATGCCTGCCCACTCTTGGGCATTTTCTGCTTTTCTGCAGACTCTGATGTAGAGCTTATGACTTAAGTTCATTGCAATTCTTATTTTACAGGCTGTGGGTCCCCTTTTCTCATGCAGTTTATTGATTTCAAAATCCACTTTTTGTTTAAAGTATTTCCTAATCTCTTCATATCCAGTGAATCAGTTTCTCCTTCATTCTCCTGCGAGGGTCTCTTGTTTCTCTACTGGATCGTTTACATTACTCTGTCTTGTGTTACAGCTGAGATGTGACCACTGTACCCCCACCTCCTTCCTGTGTTTCTCAGGGCACCACACACAACTCTTCCTTTTCCAGTAAATACTGAATTGCAATTAAGTGGTTCTTTGACCAAATCAGGAAGTAAATATGGGTGTGGAAGCTGAGCTCTGCGTAACTGGTAACCAAGTCTGTATGTGGGAGGAAAGCAGAGTGGACTTTGGATCTTTTTAAACACGTCCCCAAACCCAACCCAGTGTGTTCACTCTCTAAGAAAAAACAAGCCACCTACAGCAAAGAACTGGGAATAGACAGAAAGAAGTGAGAGAGACTTCACTGCTGGCAGAGCAAAGTGAGTACCCTTGATCTAATAGTTTCTGTGGATAACTGAGGGGCAGTGATAAGGTTTGCTGCCAAATGAGATTTGAATGAACCTGGGTGTGGGGTGGAAGATGTGGCAGGGTTTATTGTACCAGCTTTGGGGGGTCTGCTCCAGAAAAGAGTAGAAAAAGAAAAGAAAATTTTAAACCAGACCAGAATTCACCAGTAACCTGTGTATGTATATCATATATATATATATATATATATATACACACACACTTTCTCAGATTCTTTTCATTATAGGTTAGACATTGAGTATAGTTCCCTGTGCTATACAGTAAGCCCTTGTTGTTTATTTTATTGCACTTGTTTTTCAGCAGCATGAATCCAACAACTTCAGCAGGTCCCATGGCCAACTCTATGTTTGTGGTGACACCCCCAAATGGATATACAGTGTTCCCTGGGGGCATGTCTCAGGTGCCCATATATCCAAACTACCAGTCCCAAGTCCATGTAATTCAGGGGAACCCACCTGGTTCGTGGCCATCTGTGAGTCAGCAGCCCACTGAGAGAACCCTAAAAGAAGGCAAAGCCTTAGGGGTAAGTGAAACTTCACTCTGCAGGGAGGGGGTCACGTGCCTGGAGCTGGAGGAGGGGAGAGTTTTGGAAATACGGACACTCCAAATCTAGTAAGTGGGGTTGGAGCCGACCCAGCCTCGCCAAACTCAGATCTATGAGAAAGCTCAGCTGTGCAGCATCACTAGGGCCTCTGTGCAGGGCCTTGTATTTTTTGACTCAGGCATTTTAGGAAAATGGAAGAAACAATGGGGAATAAAAAGCAATAAGCTGACACCTGTGTTGATCCATGTGGCCTCTGGAAGAAAGTGGGTTCAGCAGACCATGAGGTGAAATCTAACAGAGCTTGAATGGAATATCTGCCCAATAAGGAAAAAAGCACATTAGAGAAGTAACAAAATAAGAGATCTCAACAACTTTTCCCCGAAGAGGTTGTCCTGGGCAGTTCAAGGAGAGGCGCATTTCATTGCAGCATCTGGATTCTGATCCAGACTGTCTGGAGCTCAAATCCTAGCCCTACCCCCATTCACTGTCCATGGGAATGTCAATAAATACATGTCTGGAGCTCAAATCTTAACCCTACCCCCCATTCACTGTCCATGGGAATGTCAGTAAATACAATCTGTAGACCAATTTGTGTCTGCCACATTTACAAAATACCCAATCGTTCCATTTCTGAGACTTTGTCCTGCAGGTATACCTGCAAATGCAAGAAATGTGACAGGTATGAGCTTGCCCATGGCAGCACAGCTGGTGATCACAAAAGAATGGAAACAACCAAAATATCCATCAATAAAATCCTGGTTAAAGCCATGTATCATACCTCCAAAGAATGAAATGTAGTGAAGCTTTAAAGAGAACAAGTAAGTTCTTTGTTCAACAATGTGGACATAACCCCAAGATGTGACATTAATGAAAAAAAAAAAAAAAAACAGAGACAGACATTGCATATAATTTGTTAGTGCAAATTTAAGGAAATAATATATTAATATCTGCTGCCATGTTGGTCATCTATATACCATTAGTATGTATAGTATTTGTGTGAGAACATACCTGCATGAGTTTCCAAGGGCTGCCATCACAAAGTGCCATAAACCAGGTGGCTTCAAACAACAGAATTTTATTCTCACAGTTCTGGAGGGTAAACAATCAAACTGTCCACAGGGCCATGCTTTCTATGAAGGATAGGGCCTTCACAGGAGGAGCCACTAGGGAAGGGTCTGTTCCAGGCCTCTCTCCTAGTAATAGTTCCTTCGCCTGTGGCAGCATAACTTCAATCCGGACACCCATGGCGTTTTCCTGTGTTCATGAATGTGTCTCTCCACATGGCATTCTCTTTCAAAGGACAGCAGTCAGGGATTTCCCTGGTGGTCCAGTGGTTAGTGCTCAGCACTTCCATTGCAAGGGTTATGGGTTTGATAGCCGAGAAACTAAGATCCTGCGCGTCATCGGCATGGCCAAAAAAAATTAAAAAGGACAGCAGTCGTATAAGATTAAGGGTTTCCTAGGTGGCGCCGTGGTGAAGAATCTGCCTGCCAGTGCAGAAAATGCAGGAGATGCAATTTTGATTCATGGATCAGGAAGATCCCCTGGAGAAGTGAATGTAAACCCGTTCCAGTATTCTTGCCTGGAGAATCCCACGGACAGAGGAGCCTGGCAGGCTACAGGCTATGGAGTCGTAAAGAGTCAGACACGACTAAGCGTGCACGCACATATAGGATTAGGGGTTCAGCTTACTCCAGTACACCTTATATGACCTAGTTTTATCTGCAGTGACAGTATTTCCAAACAAAGGTATAATCTGAGGTGCTGGGGATCAGAATGCCAGCACACAAATTTGATGGGGGAGAGACAGTCACAGTTCAATCCATAACAATATCCTAAAGACATAGGTGATGAGCACGAAGATTTATCTACAAAGATGTTCATCACAGTGTGATTTATAATATGAAAAAAATAGAAACAGTTTTACCCATACAAGCTCTCTGCTCCAATGACTCCACAGAACATCCACACGACAGAATCTGGGCAGCCCTTAAAATAATATAAGTTTGAAGGATATTTAATTCTATGGGGACATGTTCATGATGAAATGTGAAATCTATAGAGACATTGTGATTTATCCATGTATATATTCTGAAAAGAATAATGGAAGTTTATCCAACAAAATGTAAACCATTGTTTTCTCTGAGTGAGGGGGAATGGTGGGCAGTTTTTATTTCAATTTTATATTTTTCCATATTATGTTTTAGACCAGGGAAACAAAAGATTTATTAAAATAAAAAGGGGGCAGAATCCAGACTCAGAAACAAAGGCTTCCATTTGTGGCTCTCCTGACAGGCCATCCAGATCCTGATCGGCCTGATTCACCTAGGCCTCGGTTGCATCATGGGGATTGTCCTCCTGAGGAACTATACTGCTGTTTCATTCTACGGAGGTTTTCCCTTCTGGGGAGGCATCTGGGTGAGTAATACGAGTCACCTCGCAACCAAGTTCTCAGAAAGTGCCAGCACACTCTGGGTCACCTTGTCAAGTCGTGCCTTTGCAGGTTTCCAGCCAAAGGGGCAGGCAGGATGGAAACCCAGCTCAGGTCTTGTTCACCAAATGAACTACTTTGCTTGGGCTGCCCTGACAAGTACCACTGACTGGGTGACTTACACAACAGAAATGTGGTATCTCACAGTTCTAGAGGGCAGAGATCTGAGATCAAAGTGCCAGCAGGTTTGGTTTCTTCTGAGGCCTCTCACCTTGGCTAGTACACAGCTATCTCTTCCCCTGAGTCTTTGCATAGTTGTGTGTGTGTGTGTATACCCTGATGAAAATGTGTGTGTGTGTGTGTGTGTGTGTACCCTAATGAAAGGTTGCTGCTACAAGCTGAGCTGTGAACAACGCTGGTATTTTTGGCCTCCGAAGAAGAGAAATTTGATCTGGGGCAAGTGACAAGGCTTGATCGCTCAGAGCTTTTTGTGTAATAAAGTTTTATTAAAGTATAAAAGAGATAGAGAAAGCTTTTGACATAGACATCAGAAGGGGACAGAAAGAGTGCCCCCTTGTTAGTTTTTAGCAAGGAATTATATACCTATTAGCAAGCTACTAATTAGAGAAAGGGAACGCCTCAAAACTGAGAGAGTTGCACCAGGCCCTTCACCCACGACATGTATGTTGAGATAGCATTGGCACAAGGTGAGGCATCCCCAGCCAAGAAACAATTGACATGAATCTTGAAGAAAGGCAGACTTCCAAGCAAATACACATAGTTCATTAACACAGCTTAAGGAAGAGATTTCCATGAGAAAAACACATTGGCTAGCCCAAGGTTTGAGATAAAGTTAAGTTCAGACGGAACCAGGTATCATCATGACAACACAGGATTAGAAGAGAAAAGAAAAAAAATGTCTGCCACCTGTAATTTTATTTCCTCTTGCTGCTTGGGGACCTCTGGCCTCCCTATCAAGGCCATTAACGCTGTCACTAATCTCCTTGTTTCATAAGAACAGAAGTCATATTGGTTTAGGTCCAAGTCCAACCCTGATGATCCCCTTTAACCTTAGTCAGCTCTTTTTTTGAGTCACATTTTTCGGTTGTTGTTTGGTTGGTTTTTTCATTTATTTATTTGTTTTTTTGGCTGTGCTGCAACTTAGTTGCTGTATGCAGGCTCAGTAGTTATGTGCATGGGCTTAGTTGCCCTGTGGCAGATGGGATCTTAGTTCCCTGACCACGTATCGAACCCACATCCCTTGCATTGCAAGGCAGATTCTTAACCACTGGACCACTATGAAAATCCCCCTTAATCATCTATTTAAAGGCCCTGTCTCCAAAGAGAGTCACATTCAGAGGTACTATAGGTTAGGGCTTCAAAAGATATATTTTGAGGGGACATAATTCATCCATAACACCAAGGGTTACAAGACAATGTAAGACAGCATTCACCTAGAAAGGCCACTTTCCTAATCCACCCACCCCAGAGGGCAGGGAATCTCTTTCTAGTTTATCAGCCCATAGGAGCTACCATTTTCTAATTCCCACAAAAGCACCCATGTATAAAAATATATATTGGGAACAGCCCTCAAGTGTTGTTCAATGTAGACCCACAGCCTGAACTCCAGGAGAAAAGCATTTCACCCTGCTCAAGGGTCAATAAGCCATTAAAATAAAAAAGGGGGACTCAGTTTAGAGTCCATGGAAGGGCTTCTGAGTCCCCATTCTGGTAAAATACTTGGGGGGTGTTTTCTGTCAAAGTCCGTAGCTTTCATCAGATTCTCAGAATGGTGTGTGATTCCCTAGAAGGTTATTTAACTTATATTCAGAGTACATCATGAGAAACGCTGGGCTGGAGGAAGTACAAGCTGGAATCAAGATTGCCAGAAGAAATATCAATAACCTCAGTTATGCAAATGACACCACCCTGATGGCAGAAAGTGAAGAAGAACTAAAGAGCCTCTTGATGAAAGTGAAAGAGGAGAGTGAAAAAGCTGGCTTAAAACTCAGCATTCAAAAAACAAAGATCATGGCATCTGGTCCCATCACTTCATGGCAAATAGATGGGAAAACAATAGAAACAGTGACAGACTTTCTTTTCTTGGGCTCCAAAATCACTGCAGATGGTAACTGTGGCCATGAAATTAAAAGACGCTTGCTCCTTGGAAGGAAAGTTATGACCAATCTAGACAGCATATTCAAAAGCAGAGACATTACTTTGCCAACAAAGGTCCATCTACTCAAAGCTTTGGTTTTTCCAGTAGTCATGTATGTATGTGAGTTGGACTATAAAAAAAGCTGAGTGCCGAAGAATTGATGCTTTTGAACTGTGGTATGGGAGAAGACTCTTGAGAGTCCCTTGGACTGCGAGGAAACCCAACCAGTCCATCCTAAAGGAAATCAGTCCTGAATATTCATTGGAAGGNATGTGAGTTGGACTATAAAAAAAGCTGAGTGCCGAAGAATTGATGCTTTTGAACTGTGGTATGGGAGAAGACTCTTGAGAGTCCCTTGGACTGCGAGGAAACCCAACCAGTCCATCCTAAAGGAAATCAGTCCTGAATATTCATTGGAAGGACTGATGTTGAAACTCCAATACTTTGGCCACCTGATGTGAAAAACTAACTCATTGGAAAAGACCCTGATGCTGGGAAAGACTGAAGGCGGGAGGAGAAGGGGATGACAGAGGATGAGATGATTGGATGGCATCACTGACTCAATGGACATGAGTTTGGGTAAACTCCGGGAGTTGATGATGGACAGGGAAGCCTGGCATGCTGCAGTCCATGGGGTCACAAAGAGTTGGACACGACTGAGCAACTGAACTGAACTGGAAAGGTTAAGGAGTACAAGTCCTTTCTCTTCTCCAAGGCATTGTCTTTAAGATTGTTTTGCATTCTCTCTAGTGTCCTCCTCCTACACACACGAACACACACACACACACATGCATGCACACACAAACGTGCATACATACACACTCCTTCTTCCCCCTCCACCCACCAGTCTCCTTTTCCTCCCTGCTTTTATAGTCTGTCCCTCAACTCACACACCTGTCTATGACTCAAATTCAACTTTTCTGACAAACAGAAAAATTCCAGAGTAACCTAGATGTCCGCCAAAATCACCTTATCCCGTGAGATTTAAATAAAATAGACTGGGGCTTCCCTGGTGGCTCAGGGATTTAAAAAAAATCCACCTGTCAATGTAGGAAACAAGCCAGGAAGATCCTACAAGCCTCGGAGCAACTGAGCCCATGCACCACAGTTACTGAGCCTGTACTCCAGAGCCGGGGAACCACAGCTACTGAAGCTCACAAGCCCTAGAGCCCGTGCTCTGCAGCAAGAGAAGCTACTGCAATGAGACGCCTGTGTATCCCAACTAGACTAGACAGTCCCCGCTCTTTGCAACTAGAGAAAGGCTAGCGCAGCAACGAAGACCCCGTACGGTCAAAAATAAAATGAATAAATAAATGAAATGAAAGGGAACAGGCCTCAAAAATTTAAGGACTACTGTAATAAATTTCACAATAAATAAATAAAAGAAAATAGCCTAGAGTTAGCCCCCACCCTCATTCCCACACAATATCTGCAAAATGGCAGGGTTTGTGCTCTAGGGAATGTCTTTCTTTGCATCACTGCTCCCTCCCTCTCTCTTGCTCCCATCTGTCTCCTCTCCCGAGATTCTGGTCTTCTCTCTGTTCTATACAGACCTAACTTGGAACCAACCCCTCTTCTTGCCCCCAAGCACTCACAGGGAACCTGTTCGGTACCAGCAACTTTAATGGAGTTTGGGGTGGCAGAAAGGACTAACGCCAGACGAAGAACACCTTTCTACGGAGCATTAGCCTCCATTGAGTATTAAGTGCCAGTGGCTGCCCTGACATTTCAAACGCCTCACTGGCCTTCTCCTCTTCTGCCAGGATGCTCAGTGACCTTCAGCCCTCCTCCCGTTTTTCTGCAATTTTGTTCTTAGCTGCCTTCTTGACTCCAGGACTGTCTTTCTATTTCTTAAAGATCACTAATGCCCTCTTCTAAAACAAAGGCTTGTCTCCCTTGGTATCTCAAAAGGGTCAGCAGGAACATCAGAAATCCAGCCTTTTGTTCCTTTTCTTCTTCATCAATTCTCTATAAACAGAAGGGTGTACAACTGAGATTCGTTTTTACACTTCTAGGAAAAATGGCATTCCCCTTAGAAGGCAAAAGCAACTCGAGTAAGTTTTCATTGCAAATCACCATTTACACATCCAGGCACATGCATCCACCCTGACTGGGAGCAGGTAGACAGTGGGGGTTAATACCACGGGATCTGGAGTCAACTCTTTGGATCTGACTCTCAACTCTACTACTTTCTGGGTGGTCTTGGATGCATTATTTTAAATCTCTAAGCCACAGAACTTCCCTGGCGGTCCAGTGGTTAAGAATCCTCACTTCCACTGCAGGAGTGCAGTGGGTTCAATCCACGGTCGAGGAACTAAGACCCTGCGTGCTGTACAGTGTGGGAAAAAAATAAAAATAAAATAAATAAAATAAAAAGCAGGGTGTAAATAAATGAATCTCTAAGCCTCAGTCCACCATCTATAAAATGGGAATAATAATAGTGCTGGATGGGACATCATGCAGTTAAATAAGGTAAAGTTATAAGAAACACTTCATGTAGTGCTCAGCAAAGCTTATCCTAAACAGTGGCTGATGCCCTTTCAGACCACTGTTGCTGCCGTATTGGGCAAATAATGGTAGGTAATCTGTCCAGCCGCTGTGCCTACAGAATACCAGTGCTGGAATAAATGCACACAGTCTACCTTGCAATTCTCACATTGGATGTTGAGTTTTGTAGACGTGACACTTTTCTGAGTCGTTAAAAGGTACTCACCTAGGTGTGCAGACAGGCAAGGACTGAGGTTGGGTGAAAACATCTCAAAGCAGTACATCTGGTAGCCTTTCCTTCTCCCCATCTTGAGCTCCCGTGCCCAGCTGAATCCTGAGGTATGGGTAGGAAACCAATAAGATATTGCGTGTGGAAAAGTAAAAGAAAAAGAAAGAAACAACATTTACTCTGTATAGGATCTACTATGTACAAGATACACTAAATGGCAGATGAGGGGCATAAATTTTCTAGTGACAATTACACTTAGGAAGACATGTCCTTTTCCCCCTTTTCAAATGAGGAAATAAATATTTGAGAAATGAGTAACTTACCCAAGATCACATGAGTTTCAAGCCAGAATTTACAACTAATTTGCTGGATCCCACTTCACTGTCCCGTGATGTGATGCAAATCAGGCACTCATCATTCATTCATTCGTTCTTTCCCCTCATGTTGAGCTAGGGTCTCAGCAGAGGAACATAGTGTGTATGAGAGAATATGTGGGTAAACAGAATAATGGAAACCTGAAGATGGGGGCCTTAACCCCTGACCTCTTTCTAAACCACCTTTCTTCCTTGGCAGTTCATCATTTCAGGATCCCTCTCGGTGTTGGCAGAAAAGCACTCACGATCTTCTTGTCTGGTAAGTCACATCCTGGGACTGACTCTCCCAGCTGGGGACCTATAGGAAAGACACACCCGGGGGAAAAGAAGATTAATCCCTCCCTCATCCACGCACCTACTCATAACCAGACGTGGGGCTCTGACACGTTATTGTTTAGTCACTCAGCTGTGTCCGAATCTTTGTGATCCCCATGGACTGCAGCATGCCAGGCTTCCCTGTCCTTCTCTCTATCTCCTGGAGTTTGCTCAGACTCTTGTCCCTTGAGTTGATGATGCCATCCAACCATCTCATCCTCTGTTGCCCCCTTCTCCTCCTGCCCTCAATCTTTCCTATTAGTTTTCCAATTAGTTGGTTCTTTGGCCAAAGTATTGGAGTTTCAGCTTCAGTATCAGTCCTTCCAATGAATATTCAGAGTTGATTTTCTTTAGAATTGATGGGTTTGATCTCCTTGCAGTCTAAGGGACTCTCAAGAGTCTTCTCCAGCACCACAGTTCAAAAGCATCAATTCTTCTGACACTTGCTCACACGTAATCACAGGGCCACATGAACCTGGCCAGAATTCCAAAAAGGAAAATGTCTAGAGGAGTTAGGGTAACACTGCCACATTAGTTAGGGCATCAGAGAGTGGCGAGAAAGAATAGCTTCCCAAGGATATTCTTACAGGAGGCACAGAGCTCTCAGGGGCCCAGGGCTCCCCCACAGCTGAGTAGCACACAGAGCGGGCCCCCGTTTTTTCAGGACAGCCAAGGAGGCTCTGCCACCTGCCTCTCTAAGGAATCCAGCCAAAGGAGCTCTGTAAATCAGCATGGACAAGGCTTCATGGCCCCCTAGCAGTATGCCCAGAAAGTATCCTGGTTCCTCTCACAAGCAGGTTATCTAGCCTAAGAGGTTTCAAGATAGGCAGATCCCTACACCAGAGGAAATCTATTTGAAAATCTCCAAAGGAAAGCTCAAAATTATAGGCATATCTATTTATACCTGGGCTTCCCTAAGTAGCTCAGCAGTAAAGAATTTGCCTATCAAAGCAGAAGACATGGGTTCGATTCCTGGGTCAGAAACATCCCCTGGAGAAGGAAATGGTAACTCACTCTAGTATTCTTGCCTGGGAATTCCCATGGACAGAGGAGACTGGGGGGCTACAGTCCATGGGGTCACAAAGAGTCAGACACGACTGAAGCGACTAAACAACTTTCTGCACGTGGCCCAGAATCATGGGCCACCAGAGCCTGTCACATTCCAAGACACCAGAGGTTGATCCTCCTGCCCATCTCCTGTGGGAGAAAAGGATGGAGTGTTTCTCAAAGATTATTCCTGGGGACACTTGTCCAATGATATACTCTGTGAATACAGGTAGGTAAACTTGGAGAGATTTATATTTATTAGCACCCTGCCCCTGAGGATCCATAATCCTTGTTAAAGGCTCTTACAGGTCCTGCAGCAAAGACCTGTTTAATTTTATTTAACTTAACTTTGTTTCCAAGTTAATTTAGCCCCAAAACTTTCTGTTAAAAAAAATTAAATTAAAAAACTTTAAAAATATTTATTTACTTTTGGTTTCCCTGGGTCTTTGTTAGCTTACAAGGGCTTTTTCCCCAGCTGCAGTGAGTGAGGGCTTCTCTCTAGTTGCAGCGTGAGGGCTTCTCATGGCAGCGGCTTCTCTTGTTGCAGGGCACTGGACTCTAGGCTCACAGGCTTCAGTAGTTGTGGTGCATGGGCTTAGTTGCTCTGTGACATGTGGGATCTTCCCAGACCAGGGATGGAACCCATATCTCTTGCATTGGCAGGTGGATTCTTTTACCACTAAGCCACCAGGGAAACCCCAGCCACACTCCTTTCTGCACAAAACACTGCCTTGTTTGTGGCAGAACTAAGATTCTGGGAAATCCTGTTAAGAAATACTTGCTGAGTTGCTGCTCATCTCAGTTACACTTGTTTTCCTCTCCCACTCTGACCTTTTTGTATCTTTTTCAGCTAAACAGCAGTGTGGGCTTCAACATCGTCAGTGCAATCTTCGCAATGGTTGGAGTCACACTCTTCATTGTAGATTTAATTATCACCCCTCCCTACAGCTATCCTGTCTATGATCCTCACTATCCCAGCTGGGGCAGCGTGAGTATCCCTCCTGACCAGTGCCCTCCTCGGTTCCACCTTAGTTCGGTTTAGAAATTGTTGGAAAGGGCCTGACATGTGTTTTTGAAATATGGTTTTCCCAGGGTATATGCCCCATAGTGGGATTGCTGGGTCATATGGTTGTTCTATTTTTAGTTCTTTAAGGACCCTCCATACTTATTTATATTCCTACCAACAGTGCAAAAGGATTCCCTTTTCTCCATACCTTCTCTAGCATTTATTTGTAGATTTTTTTGATGATGGTCATTCTGAATGGTGGGAGGTGATACCTGATGGTAGTTTTGATTTGCATTTCTCTAATAATTAATGATGTTGAACATCTTTTCAAGTGCCTCTTGACCATCTGTGAGTCTTCTTTGGAGAAATATCTGTTTAGGTCTTCTGCCCATTTTTTGATTGGGTTATTCTTTTTTTTTTTTTTTCATTAAGCTGCATGAGCTGTTTGAATATTTTTGAGATTAATCCTTTGACCATTGCTTCACTTGCAAATATTTTCTCCCATTCTGAAGGTTGTCTTTTTGGCTTATTTACAGTTTCCTTTGCTATACAAACTTTTTAAGTTTAATTAGGTCCCATTTGCTTATTTTTGTTTTTATTTTCATTCCTCTAGGAGGTGGGTCAAAAAAGATCTTGCTGTAATTTACATCAAAGAGTGTTTTTCCTGTGCTTTCCTCTAAAAGCTTTATGGTGTCCAGTCTTACATTTAGGCCTTTAATACATTTTGAGTTTATTTTGGGGTATGGTGTTAGGTAGTGTTCTAATTTCGTTCTTTTATATGCAGCTATCCGGTTTTCCAAGCATCACTTATTGAGGAGACTCTCTTGTCTCCATTTTATGTTCTTGCTTCTTGTGTAATAGATTAGGTGACCATAGGTATGTAGGTTTATCTCTGGGCTTTCTGTCCTATACCACTGATCTATATTTCTGGCTTTTGTGCCAGTACCATACTGTCTTGATTACTGTAGCTTTGTAGTATAGTCTGAAGTCAAGGAGCCTGATTCCTCCAGCTCTGTTTAAAAAGACACATGTATCTCAATGTTCATTGTAGCACTGTTTACAATAGCCAGGATATGAAAACAACCTAAGTGTCCACTGACAGATGAATGAATAAAGAAGACATGGTGCCTTTACACAATAGAATATTACTCAGCCATGAAGTCATTTGTAGAGATATGGATGGACCTAGAGTCTATCTTATAGAGTAAAGTAAGTCAGAAAGAGAAAAATGCATATCATATATTAACACATATATGTGGAATCTAGAAAAATGGTGCATATCAATCTAGTTCCCAGGGAAGGCATACAGACGCAGATGTAGAGAATGGATGTGTGGGCCCTGGGCAGGAAAGGGAGGGTGAAGTGAATTAGGGGGCCAGTTTGCTATAAATACACTGGACTTCCCAATAGCAATACACTACCATGTATAAAATAGTTAGCTAGTGGAAACCTGCAGTATAGCAGGGAGCTCAGTTCAGTGCTCTGTGATGAGCTAGACGGATGAGGTGTGGGGGGAGGGATGCCCAAAAAGGAGGGGATGTGTGTATGTTTATAGCTGATTCACTTTGTTGTACAGCAGAAACTAACACAGCATTGTAAAGCAATTATATTCCAATTAAAAAAAAGAAGAAAGGGCCCAACAACCAAACTTCTCCTCTAAGTGTGGTAAGAATTGCAACAGAGTTTAAAGTCTCTGATCATTCTTAGTTTCTACTTTTGTAGAACGGTATCTACCATATGAAACTGTTAGGAAATTTTTAAATTTATAATTTCATTTATGTAATTTTACGTTTAATGCATATGCACCTGCCAACCTTCCTCTACTCACTTTTTTGCCTTCCTCCCCATCACTAGGGACAAGGAGTCAGTAAAGATTTTCTGTAAAGGGTGAGAGAGTAAATATCTAAGTCTTTGCAGGCCATCTGGTCTCTGTTGCAATTACTCCACCCTATCTTGTAGTGGGAGCACAGCCATAGAAAATACAGAAACAAAAGCTTGACTATGTGCCAATAAAACTTTGTTGACAAAAATAGGCAACAGACAGGATGCAACCATAATTTGCCAACCTGTGTTCTACACCAATGCCATCCAATAGAAATAGGACATGAGCCATGTATATGATTTTGAATTTTTTAGTCAGCATCCTGAAAGGAGAGAATAAATGAAATTAATTTTAATAATATGTTTTATTTAATCCAATAGGTTCAAATGTCGTTTCAACATGTAATTCATGTAAAAAATTATCTTTATATTTTGTATTTGAGATATGAAGTGTTTGAAATCCATGGTGTATTTTGCACTTGCGGCCTAGCCACATCTCAAGTGTTCAACAGCCACACAGGGCTCATGCCTGCTGGATACAAGAAACTAGCTATAGATGAATCTTGTGTAAATTCAACCTCTCCATCTGTACAGCAGAGTTCATCTCCTCCCCCTCCTCACGTCCTTTCTTCTATATCAGCCATTCTCCCCTTTGACTGGAGCTTTCCCATCAGCATATGAACATGCTTTTGTTCCCTCCATTGTGAAAACCCAACCAATCTTCTCTTGGGCCAGATACCACTCTATCTTTCCGGTCCTCTTTGCAGAAAAATCCTAAAAAGATTTGTCTGCCTTCACTGTCTCCAACTCTCTTTCCTCTTACATTTGCTCTTGAGCCAACGCTAATCAGAAGCTTCACTTCTCCAAAAACTTCATATGCCCTAAGTCCCCAGTCAGGACTCCTCTGTGATGGATGCCTCACAGTGTCCAGGCTGCACCCTGCTGCTGGTCCTCCTCTACTCTCTCTCCTCCCTCTCCTTTGCGGGTTCTGATCTTTTCCCCAGTCTCCTAGGCTGTCCTTGGTCCTCTTTTTTCCCCCTGCTTGCACTTGGCAATCTCACCTGATGGTAACCACAAACACCTCCAGAGTAAAGAGCACCAATCCAAATCTCTCTCCCATACTCCAGTCTCTTGTGATCAACTGTCCACACAACATCTTGAAATGAACGTATCCAACTCTCATCTCAAGATTTTACTTCCCAGATCTTCCCTTGGATTTCTTTATCCCGGTTGATGACAATTGCATCTTTCCAGTCACTCAGGATAAACCTTGGAGTAATCATTGGCCCTCTATTTCTCTCACGCCTCCCTGCCAATTCCTCAGGGAATCCTGTTGGCTCTACCTTTAAAATGCATNCTATGGTTTTTCCAATAGTCACGTATGGATGTGAGAGTTGGACTGTGAAGAAAGCTGAGCGCCGAAGAATTGATTCTTTTGAACTGTGGTGTTGGAGAAGACTCTTGAGAGTGCCTTGGAGTGCAAGGAGATCCAACCAGTCCATTCTAAAGGAGATCAGTCCTGGGTGTTCACTGGAAGGACTGATGCTGAAGCTGAAACTCCAATACTTTGGCCACCTCATGCAAAGAGCTGACTTACTAGAAAAGACTCTGATGCTGGGAGGGATTGGGGGCAGGAGGAGAAGGGGACGACCGAGGACGAGATGGCTGGATGGCATCACCGACTCGATGGACGTGAGTTTGAGTGAATTCCGGGAGTTGGTGATGGACAGAGAGGGCTGGCGTGCTGCGATTCATGGGGTCACAAAGAGTCAGACATGACTGAGCGACTGAACTGAGCCACAGCTAAGTGAGTGAGAGGGGAAGATGAGACAGACGGTGAGGATAAACTGAGTCTCTAGAGCACATTTCCTCAAATTTTACCGCACTTAAGAATTAACCAGGGAGCCTGCTTAAATTCTTGATTCCCAAGCTCTACCACCAAAAATTCTGATTCAGTAGGGTAGAGCCTGATTGGGGTAGAGCCAAAGAACACTGCATTTTTATCAAGCAATCCCGTCACCACCACCCCCAAAAGAGTGTGCTGAGCAAACCTGATGTGATGAGCACAGCTTTAAAAATCTAGAAACTCTGAAATTATAGGCAAAACACTGTGTGTGTGTGTGTGTCTGTGCGCGCACGCACGAGCGCGCATGCACTTTTCTAGAGAAAGTTCATCGCTATCATCAGATTCTCATGGAGTCATGCAATTCAAGATGGCTAAGACCTGTCTTGAGGAGCACAAAAAGAATCAGGGAAGCTTCACTCCGGCGTTAAGTCAGAGGAGCAAGGACAACATTAAAAAAGAAGAAGAAGAAAAAGAAAAAAACCAACGAACTCTTAGAAACCCAGCAAAACCAAGGACGAGCGAAGTCAAAGTCAGTGAGGCGGAGGAGACCGAGGATGAACCGAAGTCATTTCCACCTGTGAGTCTGGACGGTTCGCAGCTTGCGTTGATTAGCCCCGGGACCGCGGTGGGTGGATGTGTGGCGTGGGGGTCAAGGAGACATCAGGGGACAGTAACGGGAGGGAGGGTCAGTGCGTCTGCCTCAGTGGAGACCCCAGGTTGCGGCGGTGGGGAGCAGAAGGTGGTTACCCGCTGGGTTTCACAGTCTGCGGCGCAGCTGCTGCAAGAAGCTGGAGTCCCCGCAGCAGCACGTGTGCAGGCACAGCCGAGGCAGCTCAGCCGCGAAGGGGCAGGAGTGACGCAAGAGGCCGCCGTCCGACCCCGACGGCGTCAGTCACGGCGCGCAGCAGGGCCAGCCCAGAGCTGTGGGGGAGACGCCGGGCTTCAGCACGAGGCCTCCTGGAGCCCAGCGGAGAGCGGGGTCGCAGAGGGCGCCGGGGTTCCAGCCCGCACTCTCGGAGATGCGCAGAGACATCGGCTCGGTTAGAAGAGGGAGCATCGTTTCTACACCCTCTTCGTGGTCCTTGGCGGCCTGGGAAATGACTATCACAGATTATTATCATAGAAGGTTTACCTCCTGGGACTCTGGGGGAGAAGGGAAACACGTAGATGTGTGGCTGAGTCCTTCTGCTGTCCACTGAGACTATTGCAGTGCAGTAGATCGGTTATACTCCAACATAGAATAAAAAGTTTTAGAAAAAGTTCACCTCCTGGATCAAATTCTCATTAACTAAATTCCCCTGAAAACAAACTTCTCATTCCGGTTGTGATATCACAGCAGTTTCATAGCTTATTTCCCTGCTTCCAGTCTTTTGCACTAGAACTCAAGGGATAGTCTTTAATTGTTCCCCTAATAGAGATTTTTTAAGCTTTAGAATCCTGTTTTTAAATGAAATTTATTAAATTGGAAGCCCCATTTAATAAAAGTTAGAAGCAAAATGTTCTTATTAAAATGCATCAGTGAGCTGATGTCCCCTCTGCTGGGCACCACTCTGCCATCCCTATAGCTGCTCTGGAGGCAACACCACAGAGCCCTAGGTATCCCGGGTGGTGTGAAACCCACCGGCCCGCTTCCAGCAGCAAAAGTCCTTATAACCCAACCATTACAGCTGCGCCTCCACCCCACTTCCTAGTACCATTTCCTGACACTCTCTCTGCGCCCCTGTGCCGCAAATATCTAGAACAATTAGCTCTCAAATGGCTTTTCACTATTTGTCAAAACTTCTGATTACAAGGAGTTTCAAACATACATAAAAACCCAAACAAACAGTGTAATAAACCTCCATCTACTCATAACCCAGTCTTAATGGTTATCAGCTCACAGCCAATCTTTTTTCGTTTCTACCTCCCTATCATAGCAATTAAACATCGACTTCCACACGACTTGGAAGTAAATTTCCACCTAACGTTCCCTTCACTAGAACTTCATGACATCGCTCGGTTTGACAAGGAATTAATTATAGCCAACAATACCAGTGTCACATCTGAAAAATAATCTCTTAGTAAAAATCAAGTATCTAGAGTTCAAATGACACTAGATTTGAGCTAGTGTTCCAGTTTTCTCATAAAATGTTTTCATATCATGATCTAGGAGTTTCATGTATTGTGACTGATATGTTTTAATCTAGAGATTGTCTTTCAGTGTACAAGTATGCATGCTTCCATCTTTTCCCTTCTTTCAATTAACTTATTTTAAATATTAGGTTGTTTTGTAATTCTTACCCCATTTTGCTAATTGCATCCCCATGGTGTAGTTTTACCGTTTCCCACATCCTCTGTATTTCCTATAAAATAGAAGGAAATGGCAACCCACTCCAGTGTTCTCGCCTAGAGAACCCCAGGGACGGGGGAGCCTGGTGGGCTGCCGTCTATGGGGTCGCACAGAGTCGGACACGACTGAAGTGACTTAGCAGTAATCAGATAAAGGGGTTTGATTTGACTTTGGTTTTGAAAAACCGCTTTGTAGTGCTATCTGATTCTCCTTTTGTGAAGTTAGCAACGGCTGATCCTCAATGCTCAAGATGTTTATTCAGGATTGCAAAATGGCAGTATCTCCGTTTGTTCAGTGAAATGTTTTCATAACATAAGCTTCCCCTCCCCTGCGAGGATGCCCACACCGCAGCACTTTTGCGTGTTCTTCTGTCAGCCCGGGATGACACATCTCCTCCAGCTGATGGAATGCTAGCTATCCTTTCCGACCAACCTAAACATCACCTCAGTGAAGCTTGCCCTCCCTGCCAGCAGAGTTCACCCTTCTTCTAGTGTTAGAAACATATCATTATATTATAATAACACATCTCACTGATTCACAGATTTAATGCCTCTATCCCTGGGACTCAAAACAGAAACAGCTTTTGACCCTAGCATCTGGGTATTTACTGAACAAATATGTGCAGGGTTTCACTTTCAGTTCAGTTCAGTCACTCAGTCGTGTCCGACTCTTTGCGACCCCATGAACCGCAGCATGCCAGGCCTTCCTGTCCATCACCAACTCCCGGAGTTCACTCAAACCCATGTCCATCAAGTCGGTGATGCCATCCAGCCATCTCATCCTCTGCCGTCCCCTTTTCCTCCTGCCCTCAATCTTTCCCAGAATCAGGGTCTTTTCCAATGAGTCAGCTCTTCACATCAGGTGGCCAAAGTATTAGAGTTTCAGCTTCAGCATCAGTCCTTCCAATGAACACCCAGGACTGATCTCCTTTAGAATAGACTGGTTGGATCTCCTTGCAGTCCGAGGGACTCTCAAGAGTCTTCTCCAACACCACAGTTCAAAAGCATCAATTCTTCGGCGCTCAGCTTTCTTCACAGTCCAACTCTCACATCCATATATGAAAAGTCATTATATAGGTGACATTATATGAAATACAAGTTACAAAGCAGCTCGCAATGAGATAACCTTCACTAGAATAAGAGCAGAATTCAAGGCACACTACAAGTGAAGGTGGAGTTGAGCTGAGTTACCAAGTGTCCACCATCAAACTGTAACCCAACCGCGAGGAGACCTTGGGGCCTACCTTTTAAAAAAATACAAAGAAGATACGGCAAGAATCGGGTTGAACCAGGTTGCTTCCTGGGAATTCCATCACCAACAGGTCAGAAGCAGGCTAAATCTGAACCCTGGTGGCACATCAGTATTTAAAAAGGGAAAGTAGGTCCTGAAAGAGGACAAGAACTAGAGTATCCATTTCCTAGAATGCCGGTGATGAAACTGGAGAACTCTCTGGCTAGGGAGCAATTGTTTTTCTTTTTTCTTTAAAAAGAAGCTACAGGTTTCCTAAGGCAAAGAGAAATAACGAGCCCCAGAGAGTAGGATTTGCCTTGATGTTTCACTTCTGGATTTATTTTTTCCTTCTGATCTTCTATGCTATTTATTTCGGTCTTGCTCTGGGGTTTGGAAACACTGAGGGTATAGACACAATATTCTTTATTTTTTTATTCCATTTCATGTTAACTGTTCTTCCTCTGATGTAAAACTAAGGTTCCAAATTCTGAAGGACTCCAGGAGCCAGCCGTTCAGTCAGCAAGGTATAAAAATATTCTGTCCTGAACTTCCTGTCTTTATATCAGGTTGACCAATCCACACGCAAGCCAGCAAATAATTTTTACTTAAATTTTAACGTTGCTTTGATGGAGATTATCTTGGACCTGTTCTCTGCCACTTCTTACACTTCCCTGACTGTTCTGGCTCTGAACACGCTCAGTCCCAGAACTGTCCCAGAGGAAGGCTCCTCAGCGCCCATGAATTGTCCTAGAGGAACGCTCCTCAGCATCCCTGAACTGTACTGTAGAAGAAGGCTTTTCACCCCTCCATGTAACCCCTTCCCTGGAAGATGAGATTGTTCTATCAGAGGAAGGGCCAGATCTGAGACCCCATCTACTTCTTGCCTTCTTCCTTCTCTACTTGTTTTAAGGTGATAAGCTCTATTTTCTTAGTGGTTATTCTAGCTAACACATGTTTCACAAGGTCACAGTTACTCAATACCCTCATTTTCCTCCTGAATATGAAAACATGAAACAAGTGATGTGCTATTGTCCAGGTTTTAATTCTCGTCCATATTTCCCTTCCACAAACTATATATATATATATATATATTTTACAGTTAATGGTAACTTACCAACGTTATTCACCACTTTGTTCCATGTTCCTTCTTGCCTCTGATTTTCCATACAAGATCGTTTTCCTTCTACCTCCTGAATCCTGTATTAGTACCACCTGTGCAAACTCTTCTTTTGTCTGAAAACCTATCTAATTAGCACTCTTAAAAAATAAAAAGTTTTAATAAGTGTCAGCTTCCATGATAACCATTCTTTTGTTAACAGGATGCAGCGTAAGAACTCCAGTGTTTTCTGGCTTGTTAAAAAGTCACCCAGCTGGGCTAGTTTCTAATGTCTATCTGCATTTTACCTCTAGCTTCTCAAGAGAGAATTTCACCTCAGTCTCTAGATATGAGTTGCTTTATATCTTGCTTGGAATTCACTGGGATTCGTTCAGTGCTTTTCATCAAACCTGAAAATGTACCAACGGTTACCTCCTTGGATATCACTTCATCTCCTCCTGGAGCTCCAGATGCCACCCTAGATCTTATTGTCTGCTTCTCAACTTTGTCACCGTCTTCTGTGCTTCCTTTCCGTCTCTTTGGACAGCATTCTGTACAATTTCTTGAGATCTTCCAATTCAGTAGAACCCCCTCAATTGCTCCAATCAACTTAATCTTCATTTTTATTTTAAATTTGTGTTTGTAGCATCTCATGCAGAATGACTTTTTTCCCCCCCAAAATCTACTGGGTTGTCTTTTGTTATTTCTCACCATCAGACTTTAGTTCATTCATCAAGAGGTTTTCTTTGGCCTCTTGTCCACTCATGGTGTTTTATTTCTTATGCATCTTATAATTTTTAAGCAGGGCCATTCGTGTGTTTGGGGAGTTTATATACAGGATTTGAGGCCTTCAAGGGATTGCATCTGCTTCTGGAAATCAGCTGAAGGCACAATCAACTGTAAGACAGAGTGGGGGGGTTCCAGAAAAGAACCAGATATAGCTTTTGGACATAAAAGAAGCCATTCAGGCCTAGGCCATTTGGTGACCCACCCCTGGCCACTTGCTTACCCTTAAACAGGCCACAGTGATAATGATCTAAAGGGAACGGAACAAACTGCTGTCCTGCAAGAGAAGTAACAATAACAAAACCAATACATCAGCCGTAGAGACTTTCCAGTTTTAATAGCCTGAAGCTCTTTCTTGAGCTGTTTTTCAGAATTTAGCCTCCCTCCCCTTTCAGGACACTCAACTACCAGAGCAACTGGAACCCAGCGGATGACAAGTTGACTTTAACCGGCTTCAGTCAACTACAGGTTGGACTCTGTCAATCCTAGCCCCAATTCTAGGAGGAATCCTCATGCTCAAACCCCTTCATGAAGATGCTATGTGCCCTTAGCTTAAAACTTCCCCAGTTTTGCTGTTCAGAGAGACGCTGCGTTGGGAAGATTTCTGGTTCCCCCTTACTGGAAGGACATTTCCTTCTGGCTTTGACTTGGCTGTGCCTTTTGGCTGGGCTCCCAGCAGGAGGTGAGTCCAGCTTTAGGGTACCACCACCAAGGCTGAGACAAATTAAGCTCCCTGCTGCCTTCTGTATCTTGTTCGCCTCTGCACTGAGTGTCCCAGTTTCACCTGGAGTCACCATCTAGATTCATCTCCTGTTTCCCATACCCTCCTCTTTTGTTCCCAGGCGGTGCTAGTGGTAAAGAATCTGTCTGCCAACGCAGGAGTCGCAGGAGATGCAAGAGACACGGGTCTGACCCCTGGGTCGGGAAGATCCCCTGGAGTAGGAAATGGCAACCCACTCCAGTACTGTCGCCTGGAAAACTCCATGGACTGAGTTGGGTGGTCTCCAGTCCACAGGGTCAGAGTCAGATATGACTGAGCACAGCACATTTTCTCCATAGTAACTAAAATGGGCGCGAAGAGCCTGCTGCGCTCGGCAGAAGCTGGCTCTAGTTGCCGCATACTTCCTACAGCTTTCCCTGCGTTTTGAAGATCTGTGAATCTCTTACTTTTGTCCTTATTCAGCAATGTTTTGTTTTTAAACAAATACATTTTACCCAGCATCTTGTTTTTGCTGAAAGTCATTTCCAGACTATCCAATCCACAATGCCAAAAATCAGAAGCCTGAATTAGTTCCAGCTATACACACTACATTCTCCTGGCCCTTGAATCTGACAACAGTGGGCTGTAGAAAGGCCCAGAGTGCCAAGTGTGCAAAAGGACAGTGCTAACTTTGCCTTAAAGATGGAGCAAAGGACTGTAATGAAGGCCAGAGCAGTGAGGTGCCCAGCACATTACCACGAATACCTCGTATTTCTCTTTCTCGGGCACAAATGTCTATGGCATTCAAACTACTGTCCATTAACACTAGAAACGCCTGGGGAGAGACAACAAGATAGTCATCTTTTCTGTATCCTAAATAAAACTGAAGAAGCTGTCTTTTCAAATAAAGATAAAAACATATATATGGTGAGAAGCATGGCATTTTGCCTCAGCTAAATAGCTAGTTGCCACATGCTTACAATATTACTGGCTCCTGCAATTACACCGACAGGGGTAAAGCTCTTGACTCAACCCATTCCTGGGTAGCAGGCCCTGATCGTCTCAGTGGTTAGTTTGTCTTTCACTGCCATCGCCTGGGTTAAATTCTAAGATTCCATGCGTCACATGGTGCAGCCAAACAAACTTGGCTCCTATGTTTTTTCTGTTTTCTTTAGATAGGTTGTCCCTGGGAGTGATTTAACTTTACAGACACGTCTCC
Source organism: Neotragus pygmaeus (assembly GCA_006410875.1). Classification (NCBI taxonomy): domain Eukaryota; kingdom Metazoa; phylum Chordata; class Mammalia; order Artiodactyla; family Bovidae; genus Neotragus; species Neotragus pygmaeus. Next base: position 775,313 of record SJYV01027328.1, read on the forward strand.
CTGGTTTTGGTAAATGGGGCAACTTGCTCCCCAGTTGGGATACTCTACCTGTAGAGTGACACTTTTGTTAAAATTTGTTAGGGAATTCTCTACTGCTCTGGAGGGCCCCATATCAAAGGAGAAGTTCATCTCCCATCCGCAGAGATGGCATGATTTTGCAAACGAAGTTTCTCCTACCTACACGCAACAGATCAGCCTGCCACTAGCATCTCAAGTCCTAGTCAGTTCATACCTTTGAGATGAACGTTGTTTCCTCAGTGAACCCTTTTTTGTCGGTCACCACACCCACCATGAAACTAGGATTACTGGCCAGGGGAGCCGAGGCCAGTCATCCGGTTCTGTGATGTCTGAGGCTGAAATCTTAAGCAAGTCCTCAGATCAGTGTCTCAAGTTCCAATTAACTCACCACAGGCATTTGAATAACCTAGGTTACTTAGGATTTCAGGATTCCTCAGTCCCACCTATTGAAGCACTTTTTGGGAATGCAGCATGGAAATTTGCATTTTTAACAAGCTTCCCAGGTAATTCTTGTGTGCTTGCTCCAATCTGTAAGACTATGTGTAGGTGGTCTAGAACTATCTATGAAAATACCAAGATGAATCTTTACAATCCAGTACTTCAGAAATAAAGTGAAAAATAATGGTCTAGAATAACTGGTTTTTAGCTCTTCCTGGCAGAGAAGGCAATGGCACCCCACTCCAGTACTCTTGCCTGGAAAATCCCATGGACGGAGGAGCCTGGTGGGCTGCAGTCCATGGGGTCACACTGAGTCAGACACGACTGAGCAACTTCACTTTCACTTTTATGCATTGGAGAAGGAAATGGCAACCCGTGTTCCTGCCTGGAGAATCCCAGGGATGGGGGAGCCTGGTGGGCTGCCGTCTATGGGGTCGCACAGAGTCGGACACGACTGAAGCGACTCAGCAGCAGCAGCAGCTCTTCCTAGGTGGGCTATTTCTAATTTGTAACAAAGCGTATTAGTTCAGGAAGAAACCCGCGGCCAAGTGAGGTCCCAGCTCTGAGCTCAGTCACAAAGTATGTCACAGGCTGCAGCTACTTCACAAACATGCTCACACAGAAAGCATCGCTGAGGCAAAAGAGTGGCTGTGCGTAACCTATCACCACCTCCGCTGGGAGTGGGGATAAAAACGCAGGCTGTAAAGATCAGGGAATAGGTTGGCAAATCTTGACAAAATACACAGGATTCCTAAAGCTGGTGTTGAGACAAGAGGCTTCAAAAGCGTTACTAAATCAGTACCAAGAAACAAGATATAGGCACTCTATAGATCTTCTTTTTAACACCTTTAGTTAAGGGCGGAGGAATGTTTTTTTTAAAAAGAGCAGATTCTCATGGATTGCTATCGATATGAGAAAGGGTCCATCCATTTCATTCTCTCATCTAAACTTGATGTACACAACAATGCCCGATACCTGGAAGATGCTGAGGAAATATTTATTGCATGAGATAAAACAAATGGACCAACCCAGGGAGAGGAGGTAACGTTTGTGTCTAGTTCAATACCAGCGGATAATAAATATAACAGAAACGAAGGCTACTCACCAATAGCCAGCATTTTCTACGTTTAAAAAAGACACTTAAGCAGGGCTACCAAATCTCTCTACAAAGCAAACTCTTAAGGGCCTTCTGGCTCTGTGCTTCACTTTTCTAAAACTACAACTGCTGGACACGAATTGAGCTGTAAAAGGTATCAACTACAATGCCAAGATGTCCTGGTCTTACTAGTGCAACAAAGTTTTCATACCTGAGACCTAGTTCAACAAAATCGAGACGTGAGCATCACCAGAAACAGCTATACATCTTTACTCTAAAGACTGGGCATAAAGAAGCATCTTACATCAGTTCTCGTCTTAACAAGGTAACAAGGCCCCTTTCCAGAGGTCTTAATCCTTGGCCTCTACAGTGTAGACAAGCCCTGGTAATCTGAGTATTTGCTACCCACCCAGGCTACTTGGCAGGACACAGAGGAAGCGATGGGCGTGTCCTTTACCGTCTTACTAAAGGATGGCAGACAGCCTGAGAAGCAATCTCATGGCCCGGGGAGCCTTTTAATTCTACATTTCCATACCTGTTAGGATGACAGCTGGAGCTGGTAGCTTCTAATCTTCAACTCATAAATATGTTCAAGAGGGTCATGTATTGCAGAGCTTTATTCAACGTTAGTTTTGACAGATGTCGCGAAAGAATCCCAGTGACTATGAAATTTATTCTTTATACTTCAGTTTCCTATCTGTAAGTTAAGCAAAAGCTTCCCATGCTCTACATTTAATTTTTAAGAATCTTCAGAGGAAAAGTGTTTCATATATAATTAAGAATGTTCCTTGTTAAGAGCTGGGATTGGGCTCAAAATAAATCCATCCTGGTACAACCCCCTTGTGGGTGCTCTGGAGAGAAAAAGGACACTGATATATAATGAAGTAATCAAGATGAAAAGGAGAGAAGAGATACAAGCTTAAAGTGAAGAAATGACACAGACCCCCCACATACACACTTTAAAAACTTTATTTATATAAAAAACTCATTTGTTTTTAAAAGCATTAACAAGAGAAAGAAAAACAGAAAAGGTCTGGCGCAGAAGACACGCCCCTTAGTGTTCGGTGGGAAGGTGGGATTTTTGGTTCTCTGAAATTGAATGTTTAGTGTTTTTGTAAATGAAAAGGAAAAAACAGTTAAAGGTCCCCAAAAGCCTATGGCTGTTCTATTACCCACACCCCACCGACCAAAAGAGCACCAGGAAAAGAGCAGAAGACAAGAGAAACCCCGAGTGGAGCCAGGGCTGGCCGGGGCGGTCCCCCCTGTGCAGGACGCTTAACCAGAGAGGAAGAGGCTCCTTTTTGCCAGAAAAGGAGTGGGAAGTAATGTGAGGAGGCAAAGGGGTAAAGAAGGAACTCTAATGCATAGGGGAAGGGGAAGGGGGGGGTGGTGGGTTGTGCACTTTTCTCCTACCCCAAAGCCTCAATATATTAGGGGAGGGGGAGGGAGGAGAATAAAGATTTCCAGTTGCATTTGAACAGCGCTTTTAGATTGAGGGGAGGAGTAAAAAGTAAATAAGGGANCTGGCATCTGGACAAGAAGAGCTGGACTTCATCTGATCTTTGTAAATGATGACCCAAGGGATGGGGTGCTCCAGGAGCTCGACAAGCATGAAATGCCCATCAAGTGATACATGTCTAAATTCTCTGTGTGTGCGCTCAGTAGCTCAGTCGTGTCTGACTCTTTATGACTCCATGAACTGTAGCCCACCAGGCTCCTGTCTCAATGGGATTTCCCAGGCAAGACTGCTGGAGTGGGTTGCCGTTTCCTATTCCTGGAGAATCTTCACAACCCAGGGATCAAACTCACATCTCTTGCATCTCCTTCATTGGCAGGCATTGGCAGATTCTTTACCACTGAACCACCTGGGAAATCCATCTAAGCTGCTTGAAGGATCCCTTTTCCATGAAGGGTTTTCTTTTTAAAAGATTTGTGTTAAAAACAACTTTAGAAAGGACCAGAATCATTAGAAAACACTTCCTTCCTGAAACTCTGTGATTCTTTGACTAAGACCTCATCATCCCACCTTCCATTTGCTTGGACCACCCTTTTCTACCCACACCCTCTCTAACTCATGTAGGGTGAATTCCATCTCTCGCTCTCCTCAGCACCCTCGAGGCACCTTCTCCCCCACTCTTTTATAGCTCTTACTCTGTCTGATGTGGACTATAATTATCCACATCCGTATCTGTCTCCCTCATTCAACTGTGCCTCTTGGGATGCTTCTCTGAGCCCTTTGTACTAAACAGATGTTTAGTAAATACTTGCTAAATTGAGAGGGAGGCAAAGGAAAGAAGGAAAGATGGGGCCTCTCCAAAACGGAGAATTCTCTGAGCACCTGACTCTCACCTATGTCATTTTAAAATTATAATCAACAACACATATTTGGTACACAACCCCAATTACTTCCCTCTACAAAGTGGCACTGTCATAGCCAAGAGAATGACTTCAGTAGCTGCTTTCTCTAAAAGTTCAGAGAAATGGTAGAGGTTTACATCAGAACCTAGGAAACTATTGATTCCTGAGATTAGATATTCCTGCCTTGTGAAGGGTCATCTTTTCATGAGACACGTTTTTCTGTAGCTGCCACCTTCCCACCACCTTGCTCAGTCCCATCTTTCTCCTCTACCGATACTGCTTCTCTCTGTGGCTTGTCCATACTCCCAAATTTCTATTCACTTCCTACACAGAACAGTTCCACTGTTTCACTGTCTGACTCCAGGCCATACCCTCAGGTCCCTGATATCTGAAGCAAGGTGTCAAGGGGTTTCCCTAGATAGTGACTATCCTCTCTTTTAGGGCAGCATTGCTAGTAAGTGCATAAAATTTGCATAAAATTGCATAAAATTTGTTTCACAAACACACTTGGCTTTCACAAAACCCCAGTGAGGTGTTTCCCCCACAAAGCTGAGATGAGGTTAGGGGACTTCATCAAAGCCATAGAGATGGCCACGGCAGAGTCAGGGCTCAGACTCCCAGACATGCACTCAGGTCCTCCTGGTCCATTCTGGTTCCAGGCCCCTGGAATGGCCATTTCTGGTTTGCTGCTCATCTTCTGCCTCCTGGAGGTGTGCGTTGCAAGTGCATCTGCCCACTTTGGCTGCCAGCTGACCTGCTACCAAACCAACAACGTGAGTCCCAGAGGCTCCTTGGAGGATGGGAAGAGGTCCTAAAGAGGGTGGAGACTAGAGGGTTCATCCTACTCCCCTTCCTGCCCAGGAACAGGAGGGCTCCTTTGGTACCTAAAGGCATGACCAGTCCTTCTTGCTTCGTCATTGGTACACTTCCTGTTTTCCTGTGTTTTCCAGGTGGGCGTGGTCATCCCAAATGTCTATGTGACAAACCCAGCGGTCATCCCAGAACCAGAGAACTCACCGCCAAATTATTCTGAGATCCAGGGTGACAAATAAGCAAACCCAAATGTTCTAGAAGCATTTTTCACTGGAAATCAAAAGAATACCTCCCCTGTCTGGGCTCCTGAAACCAGATTCTTCCTTCCCTGACAACCTAAAGGAAACATCTCTCAAATGGCGTGCGTTTCTGGACTTCATTCCATTCAGCCTGGTAGTTGTGCTGTTCTTTCAAAGAGTAGACAGGAATTTAAAATGGATTTTAACAAGAAAAGGTCCTCCCTAGGGCATCCATGCCTGGGTGTCTTTATGCCACACATGTCTAGACAACCCAACCTTCATTCTTTCAATATTCATTCATTTGACAGAAATGCACTGAGGATGTGATATGTTTAAGGCTCTAGTCACAGTAAAGGGAGGGTGAACCCTGGGGAACACAACTGCCCTTGACCTCAAGGAAATTCTGGCCTCAGAAGAGAGGACGATATTCAAGCAATTTTCTCTGACTTGGAGAAGAAATGTGGGGATATGAAGCGAGAGAACAGACAGGGATCTGATTTAGTCTGGTGGTGAATCAAAAAAGGAATGTGGAAAGCATTGATTGCAGCAACATGTAGGGAGCTAAAAATGATCATATTAAGTGAAGAAGTCAGACAGAGAAAGACAAATATCATGTATTACTCACATGTGGAATATAATTTAAAAAATTGATACAAATGAATTTATTTACAAAACAGAAACAGACTTACAGATATCAAAAACGAACTTTTGGTAACCAAAGGAGAAACGTGGCAGGGAGAGATAAATCAGGAGCTTGGGATGAACATTCACACACTACTACATATAAATAGATAGATAACCAGCAAGGACCTACTGTATAGCACAGGGAACTCTACTCAATACTCTGTGATAACCTATATGAGGAAAGAATCTGTAAAAAGAATGAATATGTGTGTATGTGTAACTGATTCCCTTTGCTGTATACCTGAAACTAACACAACATTGTACATCAACTATATTCCAAATTTTTTTAATTAAAAATAATAAAAGGAATGAGGAAAGCAGAAAACAAAGAAAGTTGAGGAAGCAAAATTTTTAGCGCAATAAGAAAGTGTTGGGAAGATCTTTGGAAAGAATGAGTTATTCACTAAAATGATCAATCCCTTTTCTTTGTTGTTATAACTGATGCAATAGAGCTCAAGAGTCAACATTGTCTTATGATAGCTTACAAAGTTATGAAGCTAGTACATCTTTATGTATAAAAGGACAGGGACAAATTCCTGTATGAAATGGCTGTACATTCATAACTTCTAGACGCACACATTAATTTAAATACTGTTATCCACAATGGCCACTAGCTTCCAAAGGTTTCCATGCCAATGGGTTAGAACAATTGTTCCCAAAGATCAAGTGTTCTCAAACATCTCCCTGGTGTCAGAGAGTGGAGGAAGAGAGGAAAACTAAGGACAATACCAAGGTTTCTGCCTCAAGTAACTGGGTAAACAGCCATTTACTCAGATGGAAAAGGCTAGAGTAATAAAAAGGGTTTCAGGAGAAAAGCTAAGATTTCAGTTAATATGACACTCAAGAATTTATAGGAACATCGCATTTCGGAAAGTGAAAGTGTTAGTCGCTGAATCATGTCTTGACTCTTTGCGACCCCATAGACTGTAACCCACCAGGCTCCTCTGTCCATGGAATTCTCCAGGGAAGAATACTGGGGTGGGTAGCCATTCCCGTCTCCCAGGGATCTTCCCAACCCAGCATTTCAGAGGTGGCCCCAAATTTAAAGATAACTTCTATCTGATGCTTAAATTTACCCTATAATTACCCCCACATTTACAGCCAGGAGCCTGTTAGACATGCAAATTCTTTGGCCCCACCCCAGACCTACTTAATTAGAAACAGCAATCTGTGTTTTAACAAGCCTGCCAGGCATTTCTGATGGCCACTCAAAATTTGAGAACTTCTTTTCAACAATATCTTCAAATATTCCTTCTAATCTTGAGCACCTTGTATGGTGGTATATATTATGATGGTGTCTCCAAAGGTAGCCAGCACCATCTTTAGACACCTCTTCTGAGAAACTCTTCTAAAGAGTGAACTATGTTTAAGTGGAAACCCAGATAAGACATTCCCCAAGCTCTCACCTGGGAGACAAAATGATGACCCTTCCCCTTTAGGGCTGAACAATCAGAGACTAAATGAGATTCCATCCCACCTATCTATTTCCCATCCAAGCTATTGAAAAGCCCAGGTCCCTTACCTTCCCCTCGATACTTCTGCCCTCTTTCTAGCCAGGCTACAGATAAGTACACTTTCACAAGTTGTAACGTTAACTCGGGAAACAGGAGTCATCAGAAAGAGGCTGGACAGATGTAGAGGACAATTAAGGCAGAAACAGCAAGATCAGACATTGCCCAAGAAAGAGGCCAATAAAATCCTGTAAAGGATTAATCCCTGGGCCAGCCAGTCCAACGGCTGCCAGAAGTCATTTTGCCATCAGAGAATACCCCCCAACTTCCACTATTGAACAGCACCCAGGGATATAGATACTCGCTAATATCCATTGAATGGACTCAATCTTCTGGAAAAAAAAGAAACAATGTTTATTGAGTCAATATCTACTAAGTTATTCTTCTCAATGCCTTTTCACCTTTATTATTTCATTTCCTAATCAAATGATACAGAGTGGCATTATCTACATTTTAAGAACAAGAAATATGAAAATCTGGGGCTCAGAGAGGGTAATTTGCTCAAGTTTATTGCTCAAAATTCTCCAAGCCAGGCTTAAGCAATACATGAAACGTGAACTTCCAGATGTTCAAGCTGGTTTTAGAAAAGGCAGAGGAACCAGAGATCAAATTGCCAACATCTGCTGGATTATTAAAAAAAAAAAAAAGAGAGAGTTCCAGAAAAACATCTATTTCTGCTTTATTGACTATGCCAAAGCCTTTGACTGTGTGGATCACCACAAGTTGTGGAAAATTCTTCAAGAGATGGGAATACCAGACCACCTGACTTGCCTCTTGAGAAACCTATATGCAGGTCAGGAAGCAACAGTTAGAACTAGACATGGAACAACAGACTGGTTCCAAATAGGAAAAGGAGTACAACNCTGTGGTCCATGGGGTCTTGAAGAGTCGGACATGACTGAGTGACTGAACTGATTGTTATTCAGTCACCAAGTCATGGCCAGCTCTTTGTGACCTCATGGACTGCAGCACACCAGGCTTCCTTGTCCCTCACCATCTTCCAGAGTTTGCCCAAGGTCATGTCCATTGCATTGGTGATGCTGTCCAACCATCTCATCATCTGTCACCCTCTTTTCCTTCTACCTTCGTTCTTTCCCAGCATCAGGATCTTTTCAAATGAGTTGTATGTTTGCATCATGTGGCCAAAGTATTGGAGCTTCAGCTTCAGTATCAGTCCTTCCAATGAGTATTCAGGTTGATTACTTATTTAAGTTTATATCACTAGAAATTGGTGGCGTTGGATTTGAAATTATATCCCCTGCCGACAAAACCCACATTCTTTGACTGCCTCATCCTGACCTGCCCACAGTGCTGGCCCCGAGACAGAAAGAAAGCACATGATGGTGTGATGAGGATAAAGTCATTGTCCATTGTGTATTAAAATCATGATCCTCCAAGCTACTCACTCACGCTGTGGATGAATTGGCTGTGCTCCACCCACTTGCTCTTGCTGTTGTTAATCAGAGGCTTTCATGGTGATGGAAGCTGTAAGCACACAACCATGGTTAGGAGAAGGGTTCTATTCACACAAACAGGGCTTGACCGGCACTGTAAAGGGCAGAATAAATGTCAGGAGCGGCACACCCACCAGTGTTTTATGGGACTGGGTTACAAGTTTCAACTTACATTCAACACAAAATAAACACTGACTAACCAGGTAATTGCTCTTTACAGCATCGGATCTTGCTTCTATCACCAGTCACATGCACAACTGGGAACTGTTTTTGCTTTGGCTCCATCCCTTCATTCTTTCTGGAGTTATTTCTCCACTCATCTCCAGTAGCATATTGGGCACCTGCCAACCTGGGGAGTTCCTCTTTCAGTATCCTATCATTTTGCCATTTCATACTGTTCATGGGGTTCTCAAGGCAAGAATACTGAAGTGGTTTACCATTCCCTTCTCCAGTGGACCACATTCTGTCAGACCTCTCCACCATGACCCACCCATCTTGGGTGGCCCCACATGGCATGGATTAGTTTCACTGAGTTAGACAAGGCTGTGGTCCATGTGATTAGATTGACTAGTTTTCTTTGATTATGGTTTCAGTGTGTCTGCCCTCTGATGCCCTCTTGCAACACCTACCGTCTTACTTGGGTTTCTCTTACCTTGGACATGGGTTATCTCTTCCCAGCTGCTCCAGCAAAGCGCAGCCGCTGCTCCTTACCTAGGAAGTGGGGTTGCTCCTCCCGGCCGTGGACCCTGACCTCGGGCGTGGGGTAGATCCTCCCGGCTGCCGCCCCTGACCTAGGACATGGGGTAGCTCCTCCCAGCCACTGCCCTGACCTTGGGCAAGCGGTAGCTCCTCTCAGCCATGCTTCTGTGCAGTCCGTCGCAGCCGGCGCCAGGGTTAGGGCTTTTCGCATAGCTCTAGTCAGTCCTTCAGAGAAGGCGATGGCACCCCACTCCAGTACTCTTGCCTGGAAAATCCCATGGACAGGGGAGTCTGGTAGGCTGCCGTCTATAAGGTCACACAGAGTCGGACACGACTGAAGTGACTTAGCAGCAGCAGCAGTCAGTCCTTTGTTCTGTGACAAAGTCCCCTACCTGTGAACCTTCAGTTCTGGAACTTTCAAAGATGTGAACATACATCTAGTTCCAGCAAGGAACCAGAACCTGTGCCATCAACATCAGGCCTGAGTGAAATGGCAGCTTGCCTTGTATTGTCTTCCGTCTCCTGTTGCTGTTGCTCCCATTTGAATCAAGGCAAATTGGAAGTGGTCAAGCAGGAGATGGCAAGAGTGAACGTCGACATTCTAGGAATCAGCGAACTAAAATGGACTGGAATGGGTGAGTTTAACTCAGCTGACCATTATATCTACTACGGCGGGCAGGAATGCCTCAGAAAAAATGGAGTAGCCATCATGGTTAACAAAAGAGTCCGAAATGCGGTACTTAGATGCAATCTCAAAAACGACAGAATGATCTCTGTTTGTTCCCAAGGCAAACCATTCAATATCACAGTAATCCAAATCTATCTCCCAACCAGTAACGCTGAAGAACCTGAAGTTGAACGGTTCTATGAAGACCTACAAGACCTTTTAGAAATAACACCCAAAAAAGGTGTCCTTTTCATTATAGGGGACTGGAATGCAAAAGTAGGAAGTCAAGAAACACCTGGAGTAACAGGCAAATTTGGCCTTGGAATGTGGAATGAAGCAGGGCAAAGACTAATAGAGCTTTGCCAAGAAAATGCACTGGCCATAGCAAACACCCTCTTCCAACGACACAAGAGAAGACTCCACACATGGACATCACCAGATGGTCAACACCAAAATCAGATTGATTATATTCTTTGCAGCCAAAGATGGAGACGCTCTATACAGTCAGCAAAAATAAGACTGGGAGCTGACTGTGGCTCAGATCATGAACTCCTTATTGCCAAATTCAGACTTAAATTGAAGAAAGTAGGGAAAACCACTAGATCATCCAGGTATGACCTAAATCAAACCCCTTATGATTATACAGTGGAAGTGAGAAATAGATTTAAGGGACTAAATCTGATATACAGAGTGCCTGATGAACTATGGACGGAGGTTCATGATACTGTACAGGAGACAGGGATCAAGACCATCCCCATGGAAAAGAAATGAAAAAAAAAAAAAAAAGGCCGTCTGGGGAGGCATTACAAAT